>CAJINV010000004.1:4743067-4871995 GCA_905178155.1 Amoebophrya sp. A120 | reverse complement strand
GCCCAAGTTAGAGGGGCGAAAAAACCTGCCCTGGGGCAGCTTTTATCGTGCCCAAGTTAGAGGGGCGAAAAAACCTGCCCTGGGGCAGCTTTTATCGTGCCCAAGTTAGAGGGGCGAAAAAACCTGCCCTGGGGCAGCTTTTATCGCGCCCAAGTTAGAGGGGCGAAAAAACCTGCCCTGGGGCAAGGTTCCGGGGCGAAAAACCTTGGCCCAGGGCAGTTGGGTGGTTGGTTCTTTGCCGCCCCGCTTAGGCACGATAGGCCGACCTCCAGGATCGGCTTTTCGTGGGGCACGCTGGCTTTTCCGCCGCCCGAATAGGGATAGTTGGAGGGTTGGTTTTAGTTACAAGCGAGATGACCCACCTCACGCGCCCCAAACGTTTTCGTTGCCCATCTACGCCCCTGCGTTCTGTTTTCTCTCGCATAACACGAAGCTCGAGCCGCGGCAGTGCGAATGCGTCGGGGGGAACGACAGAGGAGAAAAACGAAAACGACAAAAACGAACCACCCCTCAAACAGCGGCCCAAGTGACGCCCGGTTTTCGTTGGGTGCGCCAATGAGTTCTACAACCTAAGCACCGTAGTAAACAAGAAATATTAATATACATATACATATAAAATATTCTAGAAATAGGCACCTGTTGGCGTTGGTTGGATGAAGAAGAGGATACCTAAGTGAAGAAGATGTTTGTGTTTGCAATAGAAGCTCAAGATGCCGACGTAAATATATCTTGATCATGGAGGTTATTTTTTCATAAATTTACCTGTACACAAATAAAAACTTAAACTGTACAAATAGAGTTGCGCTCGAAAGCAATCAGAAAGAAGCGCAAGCGGGAGCACTGCTGAATTTATTAGCGGCATTCTTCTAGCAATGTATGATATGCCATGACCGGATCAAAATTGTGTCTGTCGCGCAATAGCGCCAGGTATTGGCAATGCTGTATCAGCGGGTCCGGGCTGAGTCGCGCCCACAACTTGAAATTAGAAAAACAGAAAATCACGAGCCCACTCTCCTTGATCACATATGATATTGTTTTCGCTTAGGCAGTAGAGGTGAGGTAGAATGAATAAAACAGAAGCCTGTCAACACGAAGTTTGAATTTCCGAGCGGAACCAAATGAGGCGCTTATTTATATTTCCTGCTTCTTTTTTTGCTTAATGTGGTTGAGTTGATCATAGGCAGCGCGACAAGAAAAGCGCCAAGACTAAAGATTTTTGTTTTCTACTTGCTCCCCGATGTTCCTCACTCCCATCAGAATCGAAAATCATGATCTGAATTAATTTTATCATGAATCGAGGGGATTCATCATAGATTTTAATTTTTTCGGTCATCCTTTCTTGAAGATTGCATATTGAGATTTTGATATTTTTTGAAAACCAAAATCACATCCAGAATAAGAAATATTCCATATATGATTGAGAGATTTTCGAAAACAAAAAAGAAAGACAATATAGATCAAAAATATTTATTCGAGATAGAAAATGAAAAATTTTTCAAATCTTATCCATATCTAATTATGGGAGAATGATGTGATGAATTGATATTTTAATTTTGGTTCTCCTGGTTGGTGGGATTTTGTGCCTAAGCGGAAATATTTCGGAAAATCCAAAAACCCCGCAAATAAAATCCGAAAAAAATCCAAAAAAAATTTCTCCGTTATTGCTTTGCAGCAAATGGCCGGGGCTTCGGGGTTTCTATGGTGGTTGCCTGTGTCTCTCCGGTATCCTTTTCTCCTTCGGGTCTTGTTGCGTCCGTGTTTTCTGTGTCTTATGGGCCAACTCTGTGTTCAGTGGACCCAGCATGGGGTGGGTTGGATGGAGGTTGTTTCTCTTCATGTGTGGGGTTTTCCGATGTTCGACAAAATGTCGGGTGGGTGTGTCTTAGGTTTTGTCTGCGAAAAATCTCGGGCGCCAACCTTTCGCCGGTTTCTGTGGATGTGTAATGGTTTTCTGAGAACCTTTTCTGCGCTACAGATTTTCCCTGGGATTTTGCCGCGGGGGTGGTCGCGGAAAATCTCAGGAAAATTTCGGGGAAAATCAAGAGAAAACCAAAACCATCGCAAGGAAAATTTCAGGAAAATTTTAAAAATCGGGCAAATTGCAAAAACGTGAGGGATTTTGCGCTACATGCCCGATTTTCAAAATTTTCCGGGACCATTTTTGAGGTCCGTTGAAATTTTCCTGAGCCGAATTGAAATTTTCCTGAGCCTGTTTGAAATTTTCCTGAAATTTTCCGAGCAGGAAATCTCGTGAAAATTTCAAGACAGGCTCGTGGGGTTT
This sequence comes from Amoebophrya sp. A120, assembly GCA_905178155.1. NCBI lineage: Eukaryota > Dinophyceae > Syndiniales > Amoebophryaceae > Amoebophrya > Amoebophrya sp. A120. The sequence continues at coordinate 4,869,714 of CAJINV010000004.1, read as the reverse complement.
GCGACATCCTTTTTCCCCACGCCCGGGCTGAGCAGGGAATAGTCCATCGATGAAGCCCTGGGCCCCATTGCCCAGCGCCGGGGATTTAAGTCAGGGCTCGTTCGGCTTTTTCCATATGCCTGTCGACTACCTCGCGCGCAGGTTGTGGCCCTTCTTCCTTGCGTATTTTGTCGCCCCTCCTCTGGAGGCTCAGGCAGCCGCGCGCCCCTCACAGAATTATTCTTGCCTCTGCCTCTCCCACCTGTGACGCTTCTCGCCTCACCATTCTCAGGGACCACCTTGTCTTTTCTTTGGTTTCTCGGACAATGGGGCATCTGCCGAAGAAAAAAAAAATTCGAAAAAATTTTGGATTTTCCGGCCTGAAAGCGTTAGGGCGAAAATCTACCCAATCCTGGAGGAGGATGAGACTCAATATCTTTCATCAAGATCATTCAGATTATGGATATCAATGGATATCCATCGAATGAGATTTGTATTCTGATAGATTCTTTTCGAATAATCATGATTATTCTGATAGATTTTTTTCGAGGAATTATGATTTGGGATCCCTCATTCATATTTCCTCCTCCAATATGAGGGGAAATCCATTCTTTTTTATAGGGAGAGAAAATTATAAAATTAAAAATTTTTAAATTTCGATCGATCCTAATATCAAATTTGTTCAAATATTTCGATCGGATAAAATCTCTCTATCGATAACATATTTCCAATCCAGATTTTCAATCCGAATAATATCACAAATTCATTTATATTATGAATTCCGGAAAGAAACGAAAAAACATAAAGAAATCATGATGAAGGATATTATTCCAGGGAGATTGAAAAGAATTATGATTCATTTCATCGGATTATAGATCTTTTGTTTTGTGGCTTCTATGGAGAGAAAATTTATTTAAAAATGAAACATCCATAGACACACACATTTAAATAATCGATGGAAACCATTTTATAAAAAATCATTCCACCCCTCTAATATGTATCCATGATGAGACGACATGGATATAGAATTCCGAGCGGGCGGAATACCCTACTTGGATATTCTATTAAAATGTTTTCTAGCGCGACCACCATGCCATTTTCGAAACAATGCAAACGATGTGGACGCGAACCTCAGGTAGACAATGTGGCGCATTAGGCTGCTGCTAATGCGCCAAAACTAGACACAGGGGGCCTCGCCTGAGCTTCCCCGAAAATGGACAACTCGCCAGAAACCCGCTATATATAAGGCTCGAAAAAAGACCACTCTCACTTCGTCATGCCTAGTTTGTCCCCCCATATATTTCTCATATATATTCATCATCTTCTCGGATCATAGATCTTCTTCTTTATGATTATGATTTCTCATATCTATTCATTCGATATATTCCATTCGATGAAATAAATAATTTGACAGATAGATCGGAGAAAGAATCGAAGAAGAATTTCCGAGAGATGGGGGTCTCGGTATCAGGAACATTGAATGATTGAGTTTAACACCGCTCTACTGATTTCCGGTCTCCAAGAACTGGTGGCGAAAAGACTTATGAAAAACAAAAAGATCTCACTGAGCACTTATAGCAAGATAAGATGGCATGCTACAGCGGAATGCAAATCTGTCATGCAAAATGCTATTTGTGCTAGTGTGAGATGTTTTTGTTGATACGCGACACGGAAGACGCTCCGCTCTTCCTTCTCCCACTACTCTTTCTTCTAAACCCGATTTGAAGCCGCGACTACTTTTCGAAGTGGTTTGACATGAAGATTTTTGTTCTCGTTTGATTCTTCTCTTGCGGCATTCCTGCCAATTGCGACGGAACGGAGGGAGCGAGCCGATACCCTACGACTGAGGCTCGACGGAATGCCGCTTGCCGAGAGACGGAGAAGGACGAGGTATGAAAGTTAATTAGTGATGGTGCGATGTGTCAGTGATGAAGAAAAATCAATGAGAAAGTCGAGGTGCAAAATGTTGCGTTGCAAGGAATTGCATAGCGCAACGGAGGGAATAAGTCATCCAAACTGGCACACTGCCCCATCACTAATTACTTTCATACGATCGCGCTTTTGCGATGACATGAGACTGTTGCTGCTGACGTGCGACATGAAGCTTTTTTCGATTAACAAAGATACTGCTGACTTGTGCTAAAAATTGCTACTGCGACTTGGTTTTGCGATCTTTTCTCTCGCTGACTGCGACTTGGGTTTTTCGATCTTTTCATCTCGCTGACTGCGAAGAGCTTCTGCTGACCCCCTGACGAATGACGACTTGCTCTACGACTGAAACTTTTCTTGAACGATTGAAACGATGACGACATTGTGTGCTGTGACTTCACTCTGACGATGACTCTCTTGGAACTCGCTACGGGGAAGGTCGTTCCGACGATGCCTTCTCTCACTGGAAAGACGATGGACTTCTTTTTGTCTGGACACGACAACTACTACCAGTGAGTGCTACCCGACGACAGAATTATGAAGTTGAACAGAACAAAAAAGGAACCGAGGGTCGGAAATCAGGTTCCGCTTGTGTTAAATACTGCTACACTCGCGCAGCTCCTTCCGCACTTATTTAAGTTTATTTGTGTTTGGAAATGTTCCATCAAGAGAGGTCGTGAATGTTTCGTTTTGAAACTTGAGATCCAAGACCCAGCAAATCAGAAAAAAATACATAGTGGTGAGAGAATAATTTTAAGTTTCTATTAGTGGGAATTAGGTCTGTCTTCAGTGTTGATGGATCGAGTTGTTGCGCTTTTTCGAAACATAGACTTACCACTCATATCAATAATTTCTATATAGTCGAAGCAAAAATGGCAAAACAGCAAAAGCAATCTGCTAGTCCCAGATGACTGAGATAGAACAACCAAAAATCAGTTGCAGATGGTCGCACTATTTTCGTTCCTTCCACCAGATGGAAAAGGTGCTTCGGTCCCTGCGATGTTGTTTGAAGCCGAACCCTTTTCCGTGAAAATAGACGGCGAGGACGGACATGATGTTATCATACCTCTCTTCCGGAGGCGGCCGCACTAGGGGGTGTCTCAGCAGCTGTGCATCGTGGATCCAATTGTCTTGCCAGGCTCGACTCGTGATCAGTCGCATCTCAAGCCGGCACGGCCACACATTGGGACCTTCGAAGGAAAAGGTGTTGCGACCGAGTTGCACGCTGAGCGTGTACAGGGAGAGGTCATCCGGTACTGGTAGTGGTACCTGAAACTCCTGTTCCGAGACGACCAACTTGCCACGCACTTTGTTCTCGTACCCCGGCAACAGGCGCGCAGAGGTCTGCTGCAGTTCTTGCAGGTACCGGGCCAGTGCCGCGTCGAGGGTTTGCTCCAGATCTTGCAGCCGTCTCTCGTGCGCTAGGCGGGCCAGGTAGCTCGGGTTCAGCAGCACCGACGTCACAGGGTCGCGCAGGAAAGATTTAATCTGCATGAACAACTCAGAGGGCAGGTGCGCGAGCGGGACCGGCAAGCGAAAGACTCCGTCCGGCAAATTGCTTCGGCGGCCACTTTGCTCACCCTCGCCGAGCATCCTTTTTGCCGCCCCACGGCGTACCGCGGCCATCCAGGCACGCGTCTGCTCCTGCGCCACGGAATCCGCAAGCGGCTGAAACACCGCGGATAGCTCCTTCGCGTCAGCCTTGGGGTAAGTATCCAGTCTGGATCTTTCGCGAACCCAAACCTCAAGAGCACGCCCGTCATACATCATGGTAGGCCAAAGCTGATTTGGGTTTGCGATCGGCGCTGGGGCGGCTCCATTGTTGTTCCGGACTTGATCTCGGATTGCGGGGCCGGGGTTCGGCGCGTCTTGGAGATTCGGCCCGGCAGCAGCTCCACCATCTTGATCTTCAAGAAAGTCCTCCGCTCGGACCTGGGCCAGGTTTGGATCGTTCAGACGCGGCACGGGAATTCTGTTTTTTGTGGGTGGGACCCAGATCATCACCGCTGTGCCATGGCCGGCTATTGCGCCCGCGCACGTCGCATTTAGCGCCCCAACGTTGACCTTGCAACACAGATGTCCCTTTTTCGCAGCTGCGACGCAGGAGGAATGCACAAACAGCGTTTCCTTCACAATCAACTCCGTCTCCTGTGTCAAGGACGCGTTTCTGCTCAAGATGTCCGCGGCGATTTCAATTTGAACAGGGTCCAAAGTTCGCAGTTCTCTGTTTAGCAAGTTTGTAGATGATGCGGCCTCGTCCTCTATGTTGCGCTGGAGTTTCAGGTAGTAATCCTCCGCACGTCGTTTAACCCAGGTCCCGTAGGTAGAAGAGGCAGCGGACTGGAGGCGAGATAGAGTGTCGGCCGTGTCCACCATCTTATCTTAATCTTTCTTGATGTTGAATAACAGATGGACTCAGACTCTTAGTCTTACTCTTGTGTCAAGAGTAGGTGTGTGGTATCAGAAGTTGCGCTCTGTTCTAAGCTCAAAACTACTATAAGTTCTATTTACTTTTTGCTTTCACTAGCCGCGTTCGGGCAAGAAGGTCATGGACAATGCAGCGAACATTCGAATACAACAAAGCTCACAATGTTTGCTAGTCGCCCAACTCTCGCTCAATTTTTCTCGATCCAACTATATCACCATCGAAAACGAGCGAATTTGCGAATCTCCTCGTCGCTCAGCTGCTACACATACAGACGCACCGCTTGTCCAACGACAAACTAAGAACGAGGACTTCGACATCCACATACAATGATCTCGAGTAATATTTACTTTCGTGATTCCACCGAGTTCTTCTATCTTCGTACCATACAAATTCAGACTACGTAGCAAAACAAGTTAATACTTCCGTTGAAAAGTGCTGCCGGGCTGTTTGTCCATTTTTGAGTTTCCACACAAGAACGCATTTGAGCGCAAGTGCAACGAGTGGTCTTCGTCTTCCTCATTACCATTCCGCATGACCACGTGAACATGTTGAAATGGAGCGACGAGGCTTTTCCTTCGTACACACCAGAGCCACTGTACTATGAGGGATCGCAGCTGAACTTTTCTTATTCTTACTCCACCTCGTGCCACGATTTTGTGACGCATGCATCGATCCCGACACGTCAGCTCGCAGAAAAGCAAGGAGCCAAGCTGTTGGCTCTTTTTTTCAAGATTACAATGGTTTTCCACCGCCTTTGATTGTAGTTTTGTATCGATATCGTTCTTGTTCTTTGCATTGTGATATTCATCTGTGTTCGCTTCAGTGAAACTTGTGGCTGTAGAGCGTCGTCGCAGTTCGTTGCGCATCAAAAAAACGCTTTATCTTCTGATCTGCCGTGCATCTGTATGATTTACTCACGTAGGCAGTTCAAGACAGACTATCAAGAAGTAGGAACGAACAAAAATACGTTTTCCGCATGCTATCCCTACTCCTGTTAATCGTTATCGTCCATCCACTGTCTTTCAAGGTTTCATCGACTCTTCATTCACTTCCACGACTCGGAGATGACGAAGCAGGGGCCTTTCGGGTGGCGCCATGTTTTGCTTCATTAGATTTGTCAAAGAACCGCACCTGTGGAGGACCACTAGAGGTCTACTTCCCCTTTTCACTTCCGCCTCGTCCGATTTCTTTCCCTCCAGCCTTCTTGCGCCTTCGCAATCGACGCGGCTTTCATTGCCTCGCGGTTCTCGCGCAAAATCACGTTATCCTCCACGTTGGTCGCCGATTCGTTGCTTTGCTGCACATTGACGATTCCCGGCGCAGAGACAAGACCGCCGGGCAGACCTCCCTGGTTGTTTGCCGATAGGGTGACACGACCTGACGATAGTTTTTTGTGTCAATTCTGTATTTCTGCTGTAGTGAGGAACAGCTGCGAGGGTCGTGCAAGTATCAGTTTTTTCAATTTTTATCATCGTATGACATCATGCAGTTGCTTTTGAGAAACAGCCATTGCCATACGTTCTTGAAGTACAGTTGTTCCGCAGGAATTCCTTGTCGTTGAGCAGTCTGGCTTGCTCGTGGTATTCTTTGGAGAAAACTCCGCGGCGCCCGGTTCCAAGCTGGTTCCGCACTTCCTGAATCAACTGGGGCACGGTCTGGGTGTGTAACCGGCGAAAAAAGCTCTGCATGGTTTCCTGTGCAGTAAAACGAGAAGTGTGATCTTTGCATCTTTCTCTTTGGTCTATTGGCTACAAGGGAATGTGAATGCGTTTGCTTTTTATTCAAAACCCAAAAAACTGTACTTGCGCATCATCTCATCATCTCCAGAATTTTTTTTTCCGAAAAATGATGAGCAAAAACCCATCAACATTTACCTGTTGCACGATCAGATTCGGTGAGGAGACCCCGCCAGCCCCAGGCTTATTCCCCCCTCCATCCCCACCCCCGCCCTGTTGCTGCATTTGCAAATCGCTGGTGGAGCTGAGAAACTCGGTGTAGTACTGGTCGAAAAAGGATAAACTTTTTCCCAGACGCACCATCCACTTCCGTAACTTGTCCATTTCGATGATTTTCGCCTCCGACAGCTCCCGAGACTCCGAAAACTCGCGCTTGACCCTGGTCAGCTCGTTCTCGAGCTTATCCACCTGCTGGTAGGTCGAGGACAGAGTGGTTATTTGCTGCTGCTGAGGACTTGATGTCACGAGGTCTTGTTTTAATATTGCTCCAGCCGCGTCCTCCCGCAGGAGGTCCGTATTTGCACCGTCTCCTTCTGCGTCGGTAGAGGAGGAAGCCCCGCCGTCAGTTAACATTCGTGGCGCGGTGGAAGAAGATGCGTCCTCAACACCGGCAATGACACCAGCGGCAGGATCTTCGCGCACGCCCGAGGGAGCTTCTGCTTGTTCATGCTCTCCAATAGATGATGAAGCTACTGCTGCACCTCCTCCTGCTCCAGCCGTCGGCAAATTGGCTGAATTGGTGATTTCCTGCTCCAAGTCCTTCTTCCGTTTCTCGTTTTCCACGACGTTCTTTTCCAATCTTTCGTGCTCCACATCGCGATTGAGAAATTTCTGCACGATTTCGGAAACCTCGGTTAAGCCGGTGACCTCCCGGATGCGCTGGAACCTATCAAATGCAAAAGTGTTTGGGTCTGGAAGATTCTGACACTTGTCATGCACGTTTTGCATGAGCCATGATGTCTGTGATGCATACCCTAGCAATACAGATTTTTTGAGGGCTTCTTGATGCATAATCCATTTCCGCATGACAAATGCCTTGTTCTCAGCGTAGCAAAAATTGCATTCCCCTTGGCACTCATGCAATACAGATTTTTTTTGGAATCCAAATGCAGCATCACAAGTTGCATTCTTCCAGACCCAGACATTTTTGCACTTGGTAGAACCCGTCCTCGGTCACTTGACTGCGTTCCACCTGCTCGTACATAATGCGCTGGAGACAGTTACCTGCAATTTGTTGTGGAGGTTACGGAGACGCCTTTTACTGAGGTGAATATCGATGGTCATACAGAAATCCAAATCCTACTATAAAAGAGCCAAAAGTCGAATGCTGGCGTGAAAACAAGGAGCTTCAGCTTCAACTTCAACTTCTGTGTTCTTGAATACGTCTGCAGCATGAGGATCTTAGAATACCGCGCAGCACAAAAGAAAGGACTACCTGTCAACTTTTCCATGGCCCACATTTTCCTCAGTCTGCTCGCACTCGCAAACAACGCCTCCGTTGCGGCTTCTACCGCGATCTCCTGCCGCCACTTCTCAAAATCCGTCCGTCGCTTCACCGCCTCGCGCTTGCTTTCCAGCTTGCCTTCGTATTCCAGGAGCGTCTCCTGCTCCCGCTCCGATGCGTTACGGATGTCGGCCTGATAGATCAACATGGGAAGGCAAATCAAGTTCAACAATTGCAATATACGAATGATATATGATAACATTTTTTCAGGTGTTGTGCTCAGATATACTCACCTCAAGCTTATCCAGCTCGTGCTGCTTGTGCTGTTTCGCCTGCGTCAGTTTCCGGGACAGTGCGAGCTTGCCCTCCTCTTCCAGGGTGCGCTTGTCCAACAATCCTTCTAACTTCAACAGCCGCTGGCGCAGCACGCCGAGTTCGGTGCGTGACCGCTCGAGGATGTGTTTGTAGACTTTCCTGCTCACCTCGAGGTCCTCAATCTGTAGCGCGTTCGGGTCTTGGCTTAGGAGATCTTGGTCGGATGAGCTACTCATAGTTGCACTACCTCCTGCCGCATTTGCAGCATTCGTGGCATAATTCGGATCATGAGGCATGATCTGCTGGTCTCCACCAGAAGTGCCAGTGGAGGAATGAATCTGGTCGGATGAGCTGCTCCCTCCCGCCCCGCTCGTTCCCGCTGCAGCTCCGGTGGTGCCGTTTCTGTTAAAACCACCTGCGTATGAGCTCGAAGACGCAGACGAAGCTTTGTTTAGTCCACCCGTAGTTCCTGCAATTGACCCTGCTCCGGGTCCGGCCGCGGGAGCATTATTTCCACCCCCGCTCGAAGAAGTCGGTTGTAGTAGCCCCAGTGACCGTTGGGTGCGCTCCTCTTCCTCTTTTGCGGCTTCCCACAGGCGAATCGAGTCGCGGATCCGGGTCAGCTCCTGTTCCTTCCGTTCGCCGTCTACCAGCACTTCGTCGTATTTTCGTTTTGTTTCCACCAGAATACGCTGCATATCGCGGATCAAACCGCTGTTCGACGAATGGTGCTTGTTATCAAGCTTCATCTTGGTCGTGCTGGGCGGGTTATTTTGTGAGGGGGGCTGCTGATGTTGGCCCGGCATTCTTGTTGTTACAACAGAAGCAAGTGGCAGTATTGATGGCGCTGGCAGTCGTCGTGGTTGCCTTGTTACTTTGCAGTAGCCCAACAACACTTGATGAAGATGAACGCGCACCAGCAGGACCGGCAGGATATATTTTTTGCTTAGGATGACTCATCAACACGAGCAGCTTGCGAACATGACCGGCAAGGAGCGCAAAAAGGAGAAGCTGCTAGCTAGGAGCGTTGCTGCTAACATCTGTCGCCAATCATCGAGTCCTTTTCCTTACTTTGTTTGTTGTCAGTCTGCAGGCGCCAACCAATGGAAATCATTTTGAAGAACTTAATATCTGCTCGTCATGTATTCTAAATTTCAAATGAAAAATTCACGACATAAAATTGTTTTTCCTTCCGCTCTTTTTCTCTCAGTTCGTCCCTCACCCTCACTAACCACACCTCAAGTAGGGTTTCATCTGCAACACGTGGACTTGCGGTCACAACAAAATCGCATGTAAAGAAAATTGAAAACAAGCAGAACAAATCTACATTATTGTGTGACAATAGAGGATGGAAGATTCGCACCGTAGTTGGCATCTTCTTCATCAGCTGCAGGCACTTGCTGTGCGGCTGACGCTGAGGTCTATTCGAAGGTCCGCAGCGTTTCTGCAAAATAGACATTTGGCGTTACGGAATAGTCTGAAGAAGAGACGAGCAATGCACAAGCGGTAGAACTGTCAAAGGTACAAGCGCGAATTGCAAGACAGCTTCGATAATTCTGGTACAAAAAGTAGAAAAACCGCAAAACATAGTCACTTCCCTGCAGAAGCTGCGATCAAAAAGGTGACCGCATGTTCTGTTTTTCCAAGTAGATTTTTACGTAACGAGTAGACAAACTCGACGCGAAATAAAATCACTTTCACAATCACGCACAGCAGGTGCAGCACGCGATGGTGGTGCACGTTCTTGCACCACATGGGATTGCTACTAGTGTTCAATTTTTGTGCACAAAAGTTGCCTCGCGACTGGTGGTCACAAAAGTTACTAATCGCGAAGCCTTCCCTATCTGTATCTTCTAAATCTGATACGTGTACAATAAGTCGTACATGTACTACGTCGCGCACGGCCTCTTGACCACAGATGAACTGCTCGAGTCAACACTTCTGGACGCCCCGGACGATTGTTGAAGCTGTGTCGTTTCGTCGATGCTGCAGAGACGAGAGGTCAGCGATGTCTTGGGTGAAACTACTGCAGCGAGAAGTACGGCTACAGCACAGTACAAGGAGGTCCCGATGCAGCAATGCTGAACGCCTGGTGGCGCACTTGCTAGAGAACCGCCCTCGCGAAGAGGAGATGAGTCAGGAACGCGCAGCTACTGATCCTGCTGATGCTAATTTTCGTCTCAGACAGAGGACTAGAAATGGAATAACAGCACGCTGTCGCTGACTGTAGATGAATCGTTCTTCCTGCCTTAGGCCTCCTTGCTCCTCGTCTACTCCTTCTGCAGCAACTTCAGAGAAGGCGGCTGAGATCGTGCTGCCGCTTCACTGCATTCCACCACGTCTCAGCGCCGGGCACGAAGTAGCACTTCTGCAGAAGGTTGGCGTGATGTGCATGTCTGCGGTCCACTGGTGGTAGTCGTGCAGTACCACGACGGGCTTTCATCTTCACAGCGAGCGGCTATCGATGCACCCGCGCACGACGGTGCTGCTGCCCCCGGAACCGGATAACAAAGTAGTTCTACAGGATGTAGTGAGGGTAGAAAGAATGCAGGTAGGTTTGTTTGGAGCCGATGACATGTTTCCGCTGAAGAACAAGAGGATGTTGGATGGCGACTGCTTGCGTGTAGTTGGGGAGTATCTTCACGCCGTCGACAGGGGGAAGGTGAAAAAGGACAGCAGAAAGGATGTTGCAGTACAAGAAAAAGTTCGGTTGTTTTCCATGAAACTCTTCGTGCCGACTGTGATGATAAGAGGTGGAAGGTCTTGAATGTGGATGGCGAAGATGTTGTAGTTGCGGTAGCACCAACATCGACGTCGAGATGAATGTGTAGATGAAGTTCTTCTTCTTCGTATATTGAAGCTGCTCCTTCTCAATCATAGTAGCTGCTGTTGCAAGCATTTTTTCTCGTCTTCTCTCAGTTTCCTTGGTCCTTTATCCTTTCCGCCCACCTGTAGGTTTTAGTTTTTCGCATCGACAAATTTCGATTTGGAGGAACCGTCTTTACGGTTACTTAGGCTAGTCACCATGACAAATTCCATTCATGCTGAGCAAATCAATCTCGTACATGTAAATCTTCAAAAATTCTCAATACGTTTTCTTCTTCTCCATCGGGTCAATTTTCGTCCAGTCGTCCAGCTCGTCGACCAGTTCCCATTCCTTTTCCAAGCTCAATTTTCAATATGACAGTGCACAACTGATACTTGCTCCACTCATTTCGCATGGCAACCCCAAATCTATTACCATTCATATGCTTGCTTTTGGTTTTGTCTTTGCTATTGTGCATAAAAGATCCCAAGGACAGCGCAAACTAACACAAGCACAATAATCCTCATCCTGCGTCGTGAATTTATTGTGATGCAAAACCCGCTCAATCATCTTTGGCTTTGCCAAGAGCTCTTGCTGTTGCTGTCTTCCAAATATGGAAAAAACCTCGTTGTGCGCTCTCATATTGGAAACGCCCGCTCCCCCACGCCCTCGAACTGTTTTTTCGGCTCCCGCGTCCTCTCCTCTTCCAACGCTTCGCGCTGTTTCGCTCTGTTGTTTTGATTTTGTTGTGAAGATTGGACATTTGCTTGATCATTTCACATGGTGCTTTTGTTTGTAGATGAGGACGCTGTTCAAAATTATGCACGACCAAATCAGGTTCAGGTTGATCTTGATGATCAATACGCTGCCTCCTGCCCTTGGTGGTATTTCGTGAGCCTTATCATCCCTTCCTCGCCCGCGTACTGTGCCATCAACGACTCAATCTGCTGCTTGGTGCAGAAAGGAAACATCTCGCAGAGCTGGGAAAGGGTGTACTTCTTGTTCCTGATAGTTTCATTTTTTCTTACGATGTCAAATTTGCAGCTCTTTCCGACGACGTAAAATAAAGGCATGACAGTCAAATGCTTGCAAAAAAAAAGTGAGTCAGTTAGTATATTACCCACAATCGTATAGCGTGTTGCACTCGTCTTCATCGTCGTCACAAATGCCGGCTTTTTTGGCGTCGATCTGCTTCTTGCCGAATAGCTCCGGGCAATCCCGGGTGTTTACCATCGCGGCCTTGCCTTCACCCATATTTGTCGATGCTCTACTACTTGTTCCCGTTTGGCAATGATAGATAACCACCAAGTTGCACAAGCGGCCCGGCCTTTGTAGATAGTACTACTTCTATTTGTGCACTAAATTACTATATTTGAAAAAATGTAGTTACTACCGAGGACAACTTCAAAGTCGCTACGAGAACGAAGACGAGGACCAAGAACTTTGTTCTACAGTTGTGGCAATTTTTTTCAACTTGAAACACAAGAATGGTGTTGACACGATCAATTCTTGGCTGATGTAACGTAGTAAATGCACGCATATTTTTGAATGATGCTCATCGCGATCGCACCACTGGAAAAAACTCCCGATGCTTTTGACCACCACGAATCGAGCGACTTCATCATTGGCAGTAGTAGTTCCCGCCGACGCGCGATGTCGCCTCTGCTTGCTGTCGTTCTCAGTTTCCGCTCCTTTTCCGCTCTCGGAAGCCTTCGCTCAACAGAATCAGAAAGCCTTTCATTACTATCTCACACCTCTAGAGGATCTAGAAGCAACTCAAAGACACGAGGACGAGTTCAATCCGACGACGCAACTCTTCATCTGAAGTAAGTAATGCTCATTTAGCAATAGCCACTACAACACGATTTTTATTTCACGAATTTTTTGAAAACTACATTCATCTGCGACGCACTTCGTCACAGGTCCACGTATTAGAACCACAAAAACCCAGCTGGAGATCGATTTTTCTTTTGCGTTTTCTTCGAAAATGTTTTCTATCGTTCATCCGCCTCCTGCAACACTTCGAAACAAAAATCCGAAACTCAAATTTTAATGTTGGCGGTGTCTAGATAGCGTTCGACGCCATAGCCATTGTGTTCTTCACACTACTTTAACAAGGTTAGAGCCAGGAACTACAGCTGCCTCAACCCGCCGCCGCCGCTTCCTCTCCTCCTCCTTCTGGTGCAGCTGCTGCTCCAGGTTCGTGCTCCGCGGCGCCGGCCGCTTCCGGTGCTGGTGCTGCATCAGCAGCTGCTTGTTCGCCACCTCCAGGAGGTTTCTTTGTTGCTTTCTTTCCGTGTTTCCCCGTCGTTTTTGACAGTACATACTCGTCCCAGCCGGGCGGCGTTGCCGGTATCGACACGAACAGCCCCAGCAACATGATCACGGCAAGGGTTCCTAGCGCCACGAGTACCTCGAGAAAGATGTTTGCCGGGTTTGCGGCCATGACAGTTTCGTGAACGGTGGCATTGCTGGTAGCGTTATTATATCCTGTGCAAAAGTATCGTACTCGTATAAATCCGACCTTTTCATGCATGAAACCTTTCTACAACTTCTCACGTACTTCTAGACAACTTCCCACCAACTTCTCACCAGCTTCTCCCTAACCTTTTCACCAACTTCCCAGCTGTTGAGAAGTAGGCGGGAGTCTGCGGGTGGGTTTGTTCGGGGGCTTGGTGCGGATTTGAACTGTAGGCGCGCCAACTTCTCTACCAGGCTTCGCCTGGTGTTTCTTTCACGAGTTTCCCGTGGCCGCGTGCGCAGTCACGAAGCAGTTTGGCTGGGTATACTTCGGTCGCGCCTCCGCGCAAATGCAGGCGCTGTGGGAGCTCCAAAGCCTCATCTTGCTGACAGCTTCCGGGGTTCTGCAGGCGATCTTTTGAAGTTGCCACGCAGTTAATTTGCATGAAGCCTTCGCTTGGAAATTAATTGCATGAAGCCTCGAAAAATTCGCCAAGTTGGTCGGATGTTCGTCGCGATGTTGGTGCAGAAGTTATGTAGAAGTTGTTGAGAAGCTGTTGAGAAGTTGCGAAGAAAAAACATTTTAAATGCTGTAGGCTACACGCAAAAATGCATTTTTTGGCAAAAGAAACGCCAGCCCATTTATCATTAATTGCGGAATCAATTGAATTTAATTAATTATACGTAGCTCCGCAATTTGTCATAAATGAAAAACATCAGCGCCCCTGCGCCGTGCAGCGCCACTTCGTCGCGCGTGCGCAATCACCAGAAAGGCGTCTGTGCGTGCAGCCATCACAGACGCAACTTTTGCCGCCTCTCATCTTTGTTTTCGCGCGTGGGGCCCTCGCGCGAACTGATCGAGCAGCGCTGCAGATAAATGGAAAGAATGACAGTGGTCATCTTTCTATATTTTATCTGCAGCGCAATTCTCTCAAGCCCTTGCAGCTGCAGCCGCAAGCAGCGAAGGCTGGCGATAGAACTTGCCGCGGCGGAGTGACGTGCCACGCCACTCGGCTGAGCCGATGACGGCGCCAACACGGCCCGCCACTTGTTACCGGCTTCCGCGCCAACTTCTGCGCCCACTTCTCACCAACTTCTGCGCCCACTTCTCACCAACTTCCGCGCCAACTTCTCAACAACTTCCCACCAACTTCTATACTATTTCGCGCCAAAAAAAAAGGTTGGATTTATACGAGTACGATACTTTTGCACAGGATATATTAACCGCGTCGGCTGTACTAGTTGCGTTGATGCCGGCGCCGCTGCTTCCACTGGCTGCGTCTCCGGTTGCTGACGCGGCAGTGACCGTGGCAGAATTGGTCGTGAAATTGCCTGTGACATTGCCTGTGACATTGCCTGTGACATTGACCGTGGTATTCACGAGCAGGGTCATCAAGGCATCGACTGCCATTTTGTTCCTTTTCAATACAAGAGAGAGTACTTACTGTTAAAGCAGGAAGGGCGAGTTGTCTTCTTGTTCTTGCGATTAATAGAGTAATCGACCTGATTTAGCTTTCTAGCGGGCTCGATCATGAAGATTTTTCCAAACCAAAGCATACAATTGATGGAGCATCATGCCAACTGAAGTTGTTTTTCGCTCTCTTCTTCTATTCTTATCCACTCTAAGTCGACGAGCTGCGAATAGATCATGGCTTATTCACGAGATGGCCTGCCACCTTCCACCTCGACCCTGAGAAGTCGAAGTCCGCTCGTGCACTCTTGCTTTTTTGTTTTTGTGCTGGCTCTTCAATGTCCAGTCTCATCTCCTATCTTCTTCATCTTTTTTCGGCTCGAGTTAGCTACTGTGTGGAAACCTAAGCGTATCGAAGTCTTTCCATAGCGGACAACAGCGCCGGGGGTTTCACGAAAATCAGTACTTAGTTGTACACAGAAGTAGCGTACGAACAAGTAGTGGAAGCAGTCCTCCTACGTACTTGCGGCTTTATTCATGCACATTCTACGAGACATTTTCATTTGAATTCGCCCTCTGAGGGGCAGCTCTTGGTTCCTTGTATATTAGTTTATTTTTGTTCTCTAGTAGAAAGATATGAATGCGCTCAAGAGTAGCAGTGCCAGCACATAGAAGAAGACTGCAAGTGTGTGCGTCAGTCTACTCTTGGAGTTCCATGTGCATTTCTAACAGCCGAGCGAATTCATCGAGCAGCAATGTCCTCACCACAAGATGAATCTATGACCCAGGGGGCGCTTGCGAACCGGCCCCGGCAAAGCTGATAGACCCCTGAGGCACGCCATCGCCCCCTGGCGCTTTCGCAAAGCTGATCGACCCCTGTGCTGCAGCCGCTGCGGCCGCATTGGCATTGCCCCCCGATGTTGCGTTTGCGAAGCTGACGGATCCTTGCGGAGCTCCTGCAGTAGACCCTGCTTGTGGTCCTCCCCCGCCGAAGCTGACGGAGCCCATTCCAGGAACTGCTGCTGCTGCTGCTGCGCCGGCTCCTGAAGTTGTTCCTGCTGCGGCGAAACTTGTGGAGCCTTGTGGTCCGGTTGATTGCTCGGCGGGGAGTGGTGCTGGGGGTGCGGCCGGCGGGGCGGCAGTTTGCGGTGGCGGCTGCTGTTCTTCCTCTGCTCCTGCGGCCTCGTCTACAGTCGCCGCTCGTTCCTCCTGTTGTACTGCATCCTCTTCCTCGACGGCCACATCAACCTGGGGGTTCTGCTTCGATTCTCCATCTCCGTCTCGGTCTGCGGCACCTGGTGGTACAGTAAGTTCAAATCACGACATGACTTTGAAATTTTAGTTTGGTGTAGTTGTCTGCACACCCACAGAGCTACTGCTGCTGCACGATGATCGTAGTGACGACGATCATGGGACGTCGAGGGCGACGTACTAGTAGTACTGCCCACTGAGTGTAGTAGTTGTCACCACCAGGCAGAAACTTAAACTACATGATGATGATGATCGCATCGTGCTGTCATGAAAATCACTTTAAAAAAGCCTGCAAAAATTCCATTCCATACCTGCATCCCCTCCTCCTCCCTCCGATCCGCTTCCCGGCTCCCTCGTGACAGGCTGCGGGGTCGTGGAGCGCAAAAAAGCGATCCAGCCGCCGGTCTCCGGGTAGGCAACATAGAAGTAAGCCACGATGAGCAGCAGCAACGCACCCGCACAGATACCGATCTTCCCCACCACGCTTAGTTCCACCCCCGCCGCCTTTCCGTAGGTGGTCGGGCCCGTGTGCTGGCTCTGCACCGCTCGGTGCGTGCCGGGGCCCGTACACACTCCGTAATTGTGGATCTCCGTGTTCGCGCAGAGCGCCTCGCAGACGCTCCCGTACTGGGCGCCATCCGTCCCGCATATGATCCGCGGCTCGAGGTCCTCCGCCGAGCAAGCGCACCCGTGGGGCAAAGTTGGCGTTGGGGTGTGTGCGGGTTGTGGCGCAGCTGCTGGACTGGGGGCTGGCGCACCACCTCCCGCTGGTGGTGCTGGACCCGGCGTCGGCCCAGATGTTGTTGTTACGGTCGTTGTGGTCGTGGTGGTGGTCGGTGGGTTGGAGGGCGGCGTAGGGGGCGACACGGATACGCCCATAGTCGGGTTTGCCGCCGCAACGGCCTGGAAGCTGGATAGGACGCTCCCGGTGGTGTTCGGACTTGCCGCCTGGGCGTTCACTGCGGCCTGCTGACTCGCGTTCATGGCCGCAAACGCGGGGGAGTTCGGCACCACGAAGGTTACACCCATGGTCGCACTGTTTTTCTTGAGCGAAGATGTTGTTGCTGTGGCCGCATCATGAACATTCACTCTGCCTGCTTTCCGCAGCAGCTGCCTCTGCTCCACCTGCTGGTGGTGGATCAGCGATGATGACTGCAGGCGGCTTGGCGGAGTTCCTGTCATGACGCCGTCCCCATGATCGCCGGAATCCGTGATGAGATACAACGGCAGGCTTTTCAGACCGCTGAGCTGCATCATCATCTTTTTCTTGTCCTCTGTCGCACCATCTTCAACCCAGCTTGACGGCCGCGACAGAGTAGATAACAAGGAGAAGCTCGTGTTGGTGCTGTTTTCATCCTGTTGTAAGAAGCACCCTTCTGGCACTTCCTCGACGACGGGGGATTTTGCGCCGGTCACCTGTGGGGTTCTCAAACGTTACATTCTCAACTACAACTGTTACAACATGAGTTTGTTATGCAAAAACACCATCATCATGCTCACGATCGGGCTGTTCCGCATGAAAAATTTGCGAAAGGCTAAGCCGCACCTAAATCTGCGCCAAACTTGTAATGCAAAAGGCGCAATCTTCCTCCTTTCTTTCACTTTTGCCAGTCTTGCATTACAAATTCAGTTAATAATTGAGAATCTAACAATTGAGAACTCCATATCACCGGGTCCATGATGTTGATCTCCTGGATGTCGATGCCCTGACTGGGATCCAGCCCCGGGTTGCCCTCCATCGCCTTCGCCGCGCCGAGGACAAACGTAGTCGCGATCGAATCCAGAAACGCCTGGTCATTCACGTCTCCGGAGCTGGTGTCGATGTCGAATTTCGACTCGATCGGCGGTGCGAAAGATTTCGGCCGCCAGCCGAGCAGTTTCAGGTCCGTGTGCAGGCGCCAGGAGGTGGGCAAGGCCGACGCGCCACTAGAAACAACCTCTTCCGGGTTCTGCACCCAGAACTCCACACTAGCTCCCTGCGCCTGGTAGTCGGAATTGATTTTCACATCGTAAAACGACGTTTCGAGGTACAGCAAATCTTTCCGGATTTGCCACGCTCTCTCTTTTTTCCGCTCGACCGTGGCCGTCTGGGCAGTCCAGCCGTGCCAGTAGTCCGCAAGCGCCGTCACTGTGCCGTTCTTCGCGGTGAGACTGTCGGAAACGAGGAGCGAACTGCCCGAGGAGATCAATTGAGAGTGAGAGTCGGCAACTGCCTGCGCAGACTTGTCGAGGTAAAAATTTTTGTAGAGAAACGTCTTCAGATCCGCGACGGAGCTCTGTTGGTGCTCGATGAGGACCTTCGTGTCAAACAGGCCGGAAGTCTTGTCGCGCAGTTGTGTCGTGTACTCGATTACTTCAGGCTTTTCCGTGGTCCAGACGTCGCGCACGAGTTGGAAGAAGCCGCTCGCCGCGCGGCTCCAGAGCTGCCCGATTAGCGGCGTCATGCGCAGGGTTTTGTTGTTGACGCAGTGGCATTTTCCGGTGTCTTGATCGCACCAGGAAGCCGTTAAGTCCTGCGAGGACCCCGTGCTCACGCACGGGACGCTCCACACTAGAACCCCGCCCTGCTTCCAGAGTGTTTCGCTGGTCGGGGCGTACATGACTTTGGGGAGGCCTTTTCCTTTTTCATTCCACAGAGGAAAGGATGCGTTGTCCAGTTTCATCGGATTTTCAAAAGACACTTCCAATAGTGTCGCCTTGTGCTTTTTCGCCTGGTACCAGATCGGATCCCAGTCGGAATAGTCGGAGAGATTGGTGCTCTTTCCTCTCGCGATCGCCTCGTCCCGCCACGTGGTGTTGTCCAGATCTGGGATGAGGTAGTCGAGGACAGTTGCATTCCCGTAGTCCGACTGCAAGTCCGCGCCCCACAGCTCGAACCGATTGGAAACAAATTCGGGTGTGGTGATTTGTCCGACGTTGTTTTGAAGAAAGGGTTGGTAGCTACCGCCCCCACCAGGAGCTGCGCCACCCCCTTGGTCCGCACTATCGTAGATACCGCACAGCGAGTGCAGGGGGCCGAGTTTTAGTACCTCCCGGATCTGCGCACTCGTATTGGACTTGAGCGCGACGACAGACTGCGTGACCGCGCTAGCGTACGCAGTTCCGGCCTGGTAGCAGTGCTGGAAAATCTTCACCGCGTTGTGCGCCATTTCCGCCTGTTTCCCCCGCGCGTGTCCGGCCGTCGTGCACTTTTTGTCAAACTTGATCTCAAGATCCGCGACTTCCTGGCCCCGATTCCCCGTGCGCTGCGCGTTGGTCGCGCGGGCGACGGGGTAGCTGGGAAGGTGCAGCGTCACCGTGCTGGGGTCGAACTGCATTTTTACGTTTGTCAAAACACTGTGCCCCATGTCGTACAGCAGGTCCTGGGCGTGGCCCTTCCAGGCGGCGCCCGGGCTGGCGTGGAATTCGTGGACGGTTGTGGTGGCTTGCACAGCCCCGGTGGAGGGGTCGGTAGTGTTTTTCGTGGACAATTTCACGTTTTTGTCGCCCGCTGCGGTTTATGCAATACAAACTTCCCGCACAGCACGTTCTTTCACGTACTACAACAAAACGCATGACAAATTTCGCCATCTTCTACTTAGAGTCTAAAACTTGTCATGCTGACTAAGATCGAAGGATAGCTTTGTAATGCAGAAACCACATTTGGAGTTGTACGGAAAATTTCCTGTGGATACGGTTTTGTCGAATTCTATCAGTCCCATTGTCATCACGTCATCCTCGATGTCGTCGTTGTCCAACGGAAGGGCAATTAGGTAGGCGCCGCGCCACTTGTCCGCAGTTTTGTCGTGCCACAGGTAGAAGAGATTCTTTGCCGGTTGGTACAGGTACTGGGACACCCGGGTGCTGTTAGTGAAGTCCAAGTCTTCAAATAACCTCGGCTCTTTCTCTTTATCTTTTTCGGCTGTTTCGTCTTTCTTCGTTTTCCTCGCTCCTTCAAACACAGCGCCCTCTGCGAACGCGCCCCAGAGTCGTCTGTCCAGCTTCTTGCCCGAGGGGTCCGTCAAAACAAGCTCGGTGAGGGATGAAGGGGAAGTACTAGAGGATCGCGTCTCATCTACTGCAACTGCTTGTGCTTCGTTGGTTCCTTGATGTGTGCTGCTACTGCTTTCTCCTCCTTCGTTCGCGAGAAGAAAGTTTCTATCTTCTTCTCGACCAGCTCCGGAGTCTGTCAAGACAAGTTCTCGAGCCTGTGTTGTTGGATTCTGACGTAGCACACCTCGTCGAGATTTTTCCACAAACGACGTCGCCACCGTGCTAGCGCCCGCACGGCGAAGGCGGTCCTGCGTATGCTGCGCGAAGGCCGCGGCTGCAGTTCCGGGTAGTTTTTGTTCGTAGTTCAGACGTTGTCCACCTGTTTGGGCTACTATGGATTGCAGAAGTATCGCACTCGTAGTAATTGCTATCATGCATGACAAATATCATTTTTTTAGTTGAATCGGCATTACAAATTCGGTTTTTCCTTTGAGAAAATTTGTGATGCAATTTATCCTAAAATACGATACTTCTGCAATGCATAGCTACTAGCTGCAACAGCCGGTCGGCGTTCTCGTCGATCCACGCGCGATACCGGTGAAACTGGCTTGATGCTCCGGTTGCTGTACTGGAAATACTTCGCCCACCGCCCCATCGTCCTGAACTACTGCGGAAGCTGCCACTTGGGCCGACGATGCTAGAAGCCTCCTCTGGTGCCCCTGGGACACCACCAGTGCGGGCATTGACTGCGGCGACCGCGGAGGTTTCTTCTGACAGAAGCAATTCGGCACCTGGCGTAAACAGATCTGCGTCCTCGTCAATGTCGTACTGGTGGTGCTGCGCAGCGGATGAGATTGTGCCGTCGATACTAGTACTGGAGCGCAAGAAAGAACCGGCACTCGAATGGTCCAGGGCAGAAGTAAGTGTGGTGCAGCTCGACAAGAAGACGAAGATGATGGTAGGGATCACAGTTCGTGCAAGGAACTCCTTGCAAGGGCTGGCGCGACGAGAAAACATTCTTTAACGGTTTCTGGTGAAAACGATACGACGTGACTAAGATTATGTCGAAATCTACGATGAAACTTAAATGTTAATGTTCTGCATTCCCGTGTGGCGCCGCTCGACGACTAACCAAGGTCTATCTTCGGGCCAACTCAATCTCTCTTTTTGCTCGTATTTCGATTTCCTCAAGTTCTGCGCAAGCGCGGCAACGGCCGCCCTCGGTAACATCCCTAGATGTACATCCGTGGTGCACATGTCTTCACGTTTGACAAGCGGTTTCAAAATATGTATTTGCGGCTCATCGTCATCTTCCTCATCTCCGCATCCGAGAGTAATACTAATATGATCCCAACGTCTCTCCCTGTCATCGGTCCCCTCACTCACGTCGAATCGACAAGTGCAAGAACGCTGAGTGAAAATATGTGGTTTTTTCGAACGACAACGTCAATAATTGAGTTCAACGAAGATTGCATTCGCGCGGGGCTTCAACACTAGCGATGATCGCGTGGTTGTGGTTTCAGATACTATGGTAGCAGCTACACAATCTTTTACTGATGAATCACAATCCATCTTCTTTTGCAGCTACCATTTGTTCTTTTTTTTCCAGCAATTTTACAACCATTTCGGCAATTGCGACGTCCTGCACTGCAATGCCTGAGGTGTCAAAGATTGTCAGCCCAGTGGCAGTGCCCCCGCTAGACAATTTCGTTGCCTCTTATGAAAGCCTCAGGTTGGAAATCCTCAAAGTGGACATCGACATGGTTTGTAATGCAGAAAAGCATTCCAGTTGAAGCGCCACTTCTAGGCGGCGCATGACAAATTTCCCGGGCACTCAAGGTATGTCTGTCATGCTGATTAACGCAAAGTGGTGCCCTTCTCTCGTGCTAATCAGCACTCCAATTCTTAACCCGGGGAAGGACAATAGTCGGCCTCCGTTGCGTCCTCTGCAATACAGTCTTTTTTGCGTAGCATTTCATGCATCACAAATTATTTCCACGTTCAGCTTTTCCATTCTGAGGCTTTCATACCTCTCCACCAGCCTCCATTTCCATGGCGAGAGTTCCGATCTCGACGATTCGATCTGCCTCCACTAACGTGTTCGTCCGGCTGTTGCTGCTCTGCTGCAGAAGTCGCTGAAACTCCCCCCTCTCCAAACTTTGCGCCACCGAATCGCAGACCAGCAAGTCCGCAGAGAGCAGAACGTCGACACCAAGCTCCTGTTTTCCCGGCGCGTCCGCACCGACAGCGCTGATGTGCTGACGCTTCACCTTGCAGCTGCTCGGAGGAGGAGCTACTGTGGTCGTGGCTTCTTGAGGTTCTACTGCTAATGCAGCAGATAAGGCACCTCCGCCGGTTCGTAGTTCTTGCTCAGAACATCCCTGTTCCTCCACCGGACTGTTTCCGCGACTGTTACTGCGACTCTGATGGCTGTTGCTGGTGGAAAACAAGTGCTTTGTGATCAACAATTCTTCTCGGCTACAGGTCAGTGTGTGAATTAACTCGCAGTTCTGCCCCACGTCCCCCACGTCGCTGCAGAAGGTGACGTCCCACTCTCGGTCCGGAAGGTGAGCGGAGGAATTCAAGTTCTCGACGAATTCTTTTCCCTTTTTCGCATCGCGTGTCCAGAGGCGGACGTTTCTGCAAGGGGTGATCAATTGGAGAAAACGCAGTTGCCACCACGCTTGAACGCCCGCGCCGAGGATACCGATGGAAGTGATGTCGCTGATTTGGTTGTCGCTTTGTGCGTTATTTTCTGGTGGCTGCTCTGGTCGTGGGGCACCGTACTTCCATATCAGGCGCGATGCGTAGCCTGACAATAGTTGATCATGTATTTGGTTCTCCAAACAAGGCAGAAGAAAGTGCAGAATGCACGCACGCAAACCACAAAGCATAACTCATACTAGACTTAATGGAAAAATATCACAAAAGCTGCCCAAGATCAAGAAGAAATCGTACATGTCGCAGCCGCCGTCCTGATTTCGGTGAGAATCCCGCTGTCGTTGAGCTGCTTGCACAGTTGCATCGTTTTCTGCGAGAAAACGAGCAGAAACCCCGTATTCCCATACCCCACCGCGCCGCCCGCTGCGATCTTGATCACAAACGTGTCCCCGTTGTGCACGTATCCGGTCTTCACGCAACACTGCGCGCTGGGCCCGGCGGACACCGCCCCGTACGGCTGCTGGCCGACGGTCTGCACCGGCATGAGGGACACTTTGCCGGAAGAGAAAAGTTTGTACGCCTCTCCTTGGTTTTCCAGTGTTGTCTCCGCGAGGAGAGCCGTGAAACCGTCCAGGTCGGAAACGAGAGACGGGAAGGAGGCTAGTATGGGGGATGAAATCGCGGCACGACTTGTTGCTGTGTCACTTGCAACCGAGGACGAGCCTGGTGCGGTGTTGCCAGAGCTCTTTGTGGTTCCTCCTGAAAGCGAATGTAGTTGCTGCAGTAACGCCGGGTCGTATGCGACCAGAGCGCCCGCCGCGCCGGGGACTGGTGCAACCATTTTTGTTTTTTCAGTGCCAAGAAGGCGAACCGGCGAGAGCGAGAAAACTGTCAAACCGAATTGATTTTTGCTGAAAGCGCTACATAAAGCAGCACAGGGTATCCCTATCCGCCACGAGGACCTGCAGCAGGCATCTTCAACTTCATCCGATGTAGGTCCTGCATGTTACTTATGCGTTGACGTTGATCACGTTCATCTTTATCAAGCTCGCGTGTTATGATCACGTAAGATCGAAATCGTAAAAAAAGGTAAACCAAATCCAAAGGGTGTCCAAGCCAGCAGTGCATCAGAATCGATTACAACTGCAAAGTCCACCTCGTCTTTCTCCTCACTCGAATGAGCTTGTGATCATCCACTGCGGACCGCAAATCCGGTCATCGTCATGCGGGCAGCTTTTACATGGTTATCAATAGATCGGGAAACGTGATGCTCCTTGAGCAGTGCGCACTGGCATTTCATCAGACGGTTGGAACAAAAAAACCGCTGTGTAACTTCTACTTCTCCACTTGCGGTTTTCCCCCGGAGGAGTATATGCCCGGCTCCAAAGTATAGCTGCGGCACGGAAATGGAAATTCGTCTTGAGGCACCTGTTCATCTTCGAAATTCAAAGAAAGGCACGGCTTTTTTCGTCGGTGGTTCTGGAAATTTTACATTTCGCAAACTTCAGGTTTTGTTGAAACTACGGTTCGGCAAAACAATGGTCTTCAAGTGAATACAGCTTCATAATTCATTGTAATTGAGAAGCACTATCTGGTGTTCATTTGTTTTCCACAATCTTGGTGATTGCGGGATCATGCACAAGCACATGCATCACAATGAGTGCGCTGGATTATTGAGACGTTGACGTATTTCTCAAATTGAAATTCTGCTCATACTCGTCACTCGTTATTTGTACAAGCATCAAGCTAACATCCAAACGCAATCATGACTGCTCGTGTAAGCTATGGAATGAGATAGATGCCTAAGTGTAAGTGTCCTTCTTGTGTAGTTCCTACTTATCGATGATGTTCTCCTTCTCACATCAAAGACTGATAATTGGTCTTTGAGTCCGCGATTGTTGTCTTCGACTTTCCCACTCAGCTGTGAAAAACGCCGATCGGTAGTCTTTGCGCATCTTGCAGGTCCGCTTTGTTTCCGGCTGCCCGCCCCACGGCCAGCCGCTGGTGTTCACGACGGTGCTGTGCATGCGGCAGTAGAAGCGACACCAATCCTCCTGACCCGGTGGGGAAGTTGCACTTGGCTCTTCTTTTCTATGTTCCCCGTTTTGCGGTGCAATGGTGCTCCTTGTCCTTCTTGTATCAACAGCTGCTTCATGACCTCCTGGCCTTGTACTACCGCGACTCCCGCACCGCTCGCTGTAGCTCATTGTTGGTTCCCCCGTGGACTCCGGGAAAGCGGTTATCGGGTTCCTCGTGCCCGCCCCTGCCCAAGACCCCGCGAGGACGTTTTGCCGCATTGCTAATTCCTGCAAAGGGATGTCTCGCTGCTGGTACAGGCGTACGAAGGTTTTGGTCTGTTGCGCCTCGTCGTCGGCGTCATCTCCCCCCAGAGCGAACGCTACAACCCGGTTTTTTGTCGTCCCTCTCTGCGTAGAAGAATTTGGATTTCTGATGGTGTTTGGTGCTGTGTGATTATGATTCGATGATATCATACTTGAAGTCGCACCGCTGACAAACTGCCGCAAGGATGGCCTTGAGGGTGCTGTGGATGATCTCATCACCTCTCTTCGCGCCAAAATCGGGATGCAATCCCGTTCGCAGTCGAAGCCGCCAAAATCCACGATCTTCGCCATCGCCTCGATGTGGCATACGTTGCTTCCCGCCTGGACCAGAAAGTAACCCCGGCCGCGGTGGGCAATTGGTCCCCAGGAATTGCGCACGATCCAGAACGGACCGTTGTTGTCGTCGACTGCAGGTGGATCGTTACTCTTGCCTGCAGAACCGCGCGGGGAGGAGGTGCTGTAGTTCGGAGCTGTTGAACGAGGATTCCGATGAGGGTCATTGTTCCGACTACTTGCAACATGTGATGAAGTTGCACCAGCTCTACTAGTACTACTTCCCCCGCCTCCAAAACCACCCGTTTGCATCCGCTGATGCTTTGCCGACGCGGAGCTCTCGAAGCCGAAAATCGCGACACTGTGCCACTCCTTCGGCTGGTTCGAGTAGGACGACTGCGTGAAGAGGCCCCGCTGCGCCTCGGAGATTGCGTCGTGGTTATTTGTTGACCAGGGGCAGTCGGAGGGGAGGATTCGGTCCACCCAAAAAGCGCCCGCCCCGCCGTACTCGAGCAGGGAATTGGGTACCCGGATGCTGGACAACACAGGGCCGAGCAGATACACCTGGTCCCTATCGCAAGAAAAAAGTGTTACATTTACACATTGTGTTGCAAGACCGGCAACACAGATGCCCTTTCTCATGCAGGAAATGCTTGGGAGCCTCGTTTCCTTCCTGTTTTCCCTTATGATCTTCGCATTACAAGTTTTCCCTGCCACACAGAGAAAATTTGTGATGCAGTAACTGCAACACGAACACTTTTTTCTCGTGATAGTCCCGGATCATCGTCCACTGACTCGAGGCGTGGCGGGGCAGCGGGAAAATGCGCAGGAAGCTGGCGTCAGTTGGGAGAATGATTTTGTCCCGGTCCGGAGCACCGTCGATGTATCGCTTTGATGTTGGTGCTGTTTTGCCTTGAATGCTGGCGGGTGTAAGAGTTCTACTTTTACTTGTTCTGCTAGTGCTAGAAGATGATGTCGGGACAATATTACTATTTCGTCTCGCGTTCTCCGTTTCAATTTCATCTTGTTCGACCAGAAAATCCCGACTGTCTACTTCAGCAGACCGCGAAGCCGTGTTGGAAAACAGAGACGACATCAACGTCCAGGAGGCCGTCAGGTTCAAGTAGCCAATTGTTCCCATATCAAAACCGGACTTCGATGGTCGTTCTTTCGAGTACTTGCACCTCCGTCCGACGTGGTCCGCGGGCAGCATTCCGCCGAGAAAAGTGGCGAACATTTTTGTCGGGTACTCTTCTTCCGACACAACCCCCTTAGCGAAATGTAAATACTGCAGCAGGTGACTATCGTGGCCGCCGTCCGTACAGAGGTCCCACCCGAGGTATTCGGACCCGCATTCCAGCAACTGCGCGGTCGACACGGGCACCGCGTTTTTTCTCCGGTGAATCGCATACCGACTCTCCAGCACGGCGGCCAGCGCGAAGGCCGCGCAGCCACTGGCCAAGCCCTGGTCCTTGGTCGGGGTTGCGACGCCCGGGACCTCCAGCCAATTCACGCGCGGGATGTAGGTGGTCACCTTCAGCTGCACGCGTTTGTGGGGATTGTCATTGGTGGAGGTTGTGCGGGGGGAAAGCAGTGCGTCGGCCGAACTGCTGATTGCGGGGTGTCGAGGGCTTGTTCGAGGCGTGGTTGTTCTACTGGAATCAGAGTGACAACTCGGAGATCGGGGACTGCGCTGGTGCTGGGGAGATGGGAGAAAGAAACCAAATGGGCGGGTGGAATCAGCGCGGCGTCGTGCGGAAACCGAAACGAAATAGACGTCAGAAAAGATTCCCCACCATAAAACGACACGCAGGAGGGACGAAAACAGCGCCGGACACAATATAATGAACGGCAACGAGGAGCGCGGCATGTTTGATTTAAAACTCTTGCAGCAGCTGCAAGTCGGGTACCCGAGAGAAAAGACTAGAGGGGCGAAGAGCATACATCTTCAGGGGATCTTTCTGATCTAGGTCGAGCCAGTTACGATAGTCATTGCTCGGCGTCGGGTGGTCAAATAAACGAGAAGATGAACAAGAAGATCTAGATGAAGATAGAACAGGAAGACTAGAAAGTATACAAAGGCAAACCCAAACAACCTCGGTACATACGTAAGTTTGAGTCAGTGCCTACTCACAAAAATCCAGGAGTTCCGATATTTTACCTTTGCTGTGTGTGGTCTCATGTCTTGGAACACCTCCTGATAATTCTTTTTCCACCACAGCGGGGGACGTAGAGTTGCAGAAGCAACAGCTGCTTGATGGAGGGCTCCGGACGCCGGACACCAGAACTGGTGACGCGACACGCAATTTTATCTCGTGTTCCTCATCTCGTCTGTCGAGCCGAGCATCGCTGCGACCTAGAACGCAAACAAAAATACGTTTGTGCCACTGATAGTTTTCAAGTCGGATAAGATGCATAAATACAGTAAACAAAAATTCAAGCACAATTGCGTAAGTACAGTTACGTAAATTTTAATTCATATGCGATCTGTTGAACCAATGCCAATCAAATCCAAAAGGCATGGGCATCGCGTTCGACAAATTGTTTGAGTACAATGTGGCCGCGATAGGGAGACTTTTCTCTTCAAGTGTCACACGGTAAGTTTTTACTGTCACGACGAGATTCATCAGACGCACGTAAACCTAAACATCTCATCAACAACATGTGGTCATGATTGATGTTAATCGGACTCGTGTATCTGCTTTTGAGTTTGAGCACTTACAACTTCTGTTTGTGACTGTGCCGCTGCCGACGCACACGTGGTAGTAGCTACAGCCAGCTTCCTACAAAGAATTTCATCTGAACCATGCCGTTTGTGACGAGAAGCCAGGTATCGCTTCGTACTTCGGGCACGAAAAAAGCGCGTTTTTTACCCGCCGGCACTTGTTGTTCTGTCCCGGCACTCGCACTTCTTCGCAGCAATCCCCATGTGCTCTCTTCGGATTCTGACAGACTCCTGCCAGAGCCGCGGTGATACCGTAGTAGCAACCCTGACGGCGGAATCAAAAAAGAAAAACACTGCACAGAATACTCTCTTTATTCTTGATTATTTGCATCAACAAGTTTATAATTTTAATTTGTGGCTGTGGCTGTGGCACGACTGGCACAATCTCCGCCTGCCTCGGAGGTCTCTATGGAATTGGAAGGTCAACATGTTCTTATTTTTTACTCCTACTCAGAGAGAAAAATGACAAAGAACTCGCTGGCTCCTGACCGATCCATCTCCATCTCCATGGACCAGGACCATCCTGGTCTAGATCATGCAAAACCAAAAAAATGCGTCACTAGTGCTGTTTTTCCTGTCCATATGCGCCAGGGGAAGACGGATGCATCCTTCCACCAGCAGCTGTAGGAAAGGTGGCCCGTATCAAATGTAAAAATGTCTGGGTCTGGAAGATTCTGAGACTTGTCATGCATGTTTTGCATGACCCAGGATGTCTGTAATGCACGACCTAGCATCACAGATTTTTAGAGGGCTTCCTGATGGCTACTCCGCATGACAAACGCCCTCCCTGCATAGCACAAACTAGACTCCTCTTGCTGGTCATGCAATACAGATTTTTTTAGAGACCAAAGCTAGCATCACAAGTTCCAATTCTTCCAGACCCAGACACTTTTACATTTGATAGCCCGTGGCGTCACGCAACTTGCCAAACGCTGTCGTTGGCGGATGCAGACACCCGTTCGTAAGTCCTTCGCTGTCGCGCATGAGGCTGCGGGCGGTCTGCACCAACTCCTCATCATGTTCAATCTGGCTGCGTTGCGCGTCGGACAGCACGGAGTTGTCCTGCAGGCGCTGAGCGCTGTTGAAAGTGTTGTCGTAGATCTCCGACGCTGCCACCTTGACCTTGTCCAACATCACCACGGAAGGTTCTTCTCCACCTTGTTCAACATCATTATCGCTAGCCGGAGCGTCTTCCGCCTCGTCGCTGTAGTACAACTCGTTGCGCTCCTGCTTCTGGCCGACGTTTTCATCGGGTCCGACACTAACAACGGAACCATGGAACGATTCGCCCTCTTCCAGTTGCTTCCTCGTGTCCCGGTCCAGGACGACAGCTAGGCCTGTAGAATTATTAATCTTGATCCTTATCTTCGAGACACCGACATCTTAGTTTGTATTGATTTACGAACGTTATTCCTCCACCAGCGCATGCGCATTTTTATGTGCGTCATGTAGCGCATCACATGTTGTCACTGCATGTTCTTGCGTGCGGGTTTGGCCGGCTGACATGCATGAAAATCACCAATACACAAAGACGATTAAAGCCCAGCCAATTATTACCGTTTCCAAACGTAAACGCCAGCAGCTTCGCCGAGACCGAAAGTCTGGATCTGGTAACGTTCTTCGGCATCTTGTTGTTCAATCACATTCACAACAGCGTCGCTCCAGGAACCTTATCCTGTACGCCTCTTGTTCCGGAAAACCGGACGAAGCTAGTCTCGGCCGCTAGAAGAGGGAAACGAGTACGACCACGCCATGTTCTTTTCACGTCAACATCACGGGTTACGTCACCCCAAAGAATAGGAAAAAAACAAGACTCCCTCGTCCAACATTTTGATTCTGAAGATGACTGTCGTAATCGTAAATAATTGATGCACTGTTCCAGACTAGAAATAGGCTCGTGAAAAATTCTGAGCTTGTTCAATTTCATACTCTAGGTGAATAGCCTTTCCCTTATCTGTTGCACGAGCGGGGGCCGGGGCGTGGAGCCTTCTACTACGATAGATTCATCTTTGAAGCGCGACATGGAGCGACGACGACGAGCGACGCTCACGGAAGAACTGAAAGTTGTCGACTACCCCCATCATGTTAGTGTAGCTAGCTGTTGCTGTTATTTCCTCACGAACCCACGATTTTCCCTGGCAGCTCTAGTGCAGCTAAGTACTACAGTCTTGTCGGTAAGGTAACGAAAACGAAGAAGGTGGAGGCAAAAGAGTTGTAGCGAAGGGATAACAAGTTGTACTTGAGGTATTAAGTGGACCATCGCGACGAAGGAAAAAGCGTGCACCACCATAAAATTAAAAGATCAAGAGATCAAGAGATCACGACCAAGATGATGACTAGATCTTGAGGACTTATTTTCCGCAACCAACCCGAAGACTTATTTTCCGCAATGCAGCCAACCATAGCCATACCGAAGACGAAGAGTGAGTACGTACATACACTACACGACATGATCCAGGAGTTCCGATATTCCGCCCTTGCCACCGCGTGTGGTCTTGTTCGAACACGACGTGCAGCTGCACGAGCAACAGCTTGGAAAGCTCCGGACGCCGCTTAGAGAACGAACCGGAGAGAACGAACCGGACACGACACGAAATCGTATCTCGTGTTCTCCGTGATTTCGACGTCTGTGGTCGAGCCGAGTATTGCTATAAAAGAGTGCAAACAAAAATCTCTGACAACATTTATACAATAGCAATTGAATATACATTATACAAGCACAAAAATTGCGTATGTAATATACAATATTCGACTTTGCGGCCGTCTGGAGTAAATTGCTGCCTGGTCCTCGACATGGACGTCTTGCTTTTTGAATTCATAATAGGCGATCTCGTAGAGCCTATTTGTATTTCAAATCCAAAAAGTGTCGTGCGCTACGAGTTCCAGTACGTGGCGATCGTTTTTACTCTTCAAGCACAGCGCACAGCTGTGCATGCTTTTCCTCTCTTCATTCTATTTTTCACTTCTATTCCTTTGTCTACTAGTAGTGGCACTTCTGGTCGTAAGCAGCGTCATAATATCCGTATAGTCTTGCTGTTGCTCTAGTAGTTTACACTTTTGTTTGTAAGTTAGTATTTGTTTTTGATTTTTTTTGAAGTGATAGCGAAGGCGCACTCCTGCTGCTTCCCGAAGCTTACCTTGTCCAGGAGGCCAACTCGCCAGACTCGTACACCGGGCAGGTCACAGGCAATCTGCGCAAGTTCTGTCGCCGGCATTTTTTCCTTCCCGCCCCGTCATCCACTTCCACGCAGCAATCCGAATGCGCTCTCTTCCCCCTCTTTGCTCGCCCCGAAAAATAGGTGAAACCGTAGTAGCAACCCGCTTCGCGATATCAACAAAGAAAACGCGGCGCGCAGCACCACTGTTCTTGATGAATGACAATGCTCATCATCTGTTCCTGTCCTTATCCTTAATGTTGTTCAGGCAGGAAAATAAAGTTCGGTTGGTCAGGCAGGACAATAAAGAAAAAGTTGGCTCATGACCCATGCATGCACCAAAAGATCATGCAAGTGCAAGTCTAGAAAAATGCATTAAGCTGAAAGATGCAAAGCCAAATCATTCTTATTCATATGGACAGCGGCAATGGTGCTGCTGCTTTTGTTTTTCCCATCGATATAACCCACACCTGATTCGTGAATAGTGTCCTTTCTTCTGCCCGCCACCAGCAGGTGTAGGAGTGCAGTCTGGTGGCAGTGCCGGGGATTACGTTCCCGATCGACTGTCCACCGTCCACGTGTTCAGCCATTGCTTGCGCCTGCGCGGCCTCGGGCGAGATGTTGAACATCACCACGGAAGGTTCTCCAATTTGTCCATCATTCATCTCGCTGGCCGGAGCGTCCTCCTCTGCCTCGTCGCCGTAGTACAACTCGTTGTTGTTCTCCTGCTTCTGGTCGTTTCCATCGGGTCCGACACCAGCAACGGTATCAAATGCAAAAGTGTCTGGGTCTGGAAACTTGTGATGCTGGGTGGCGTCTCATGAGCACAAATGCTGGCTCAGCATGACAAGTTTGTGAGCTTCTAGGTGTTCTTGCCTATTCTGCATGACAAACTGCGTTTCTGCATGACAGAAAAGTGGAGCTCTTGGGTAACGTGCACGACAGATTTAAGAGTCATCATGCCAGACAAGCATGACAAACATCCACTCTTCCAGACCCAGACATTGTTGCATTTGATAAACGGAACCATGGAACGACTCGACCTCTTCCAGTTGCTTCCTCGTGTCCCGGTCCACCACGACGGCTAGGCCTGAAGAATTATTAAATCTTGTTAATCTTTGGCTATCTACTTCGATCGCTAAATCTTACTTTGTATTGATTTACAACATTCAAGTTAATTCTCCACCACCGCATGCGCAGCATGTGCCTCATGTAGCGCATCACACGATGTCACTGCATGTTCTTGCATTCGGGTGCGGGCGGCTGATATAATGCATGAAAATCACCAATACACAAAGACGATGGAAGCCAAGCCAATAGATGTCATGTGAATGAATATGAATTTCTTCCGATGAAATCGAATGAATATTACCGTTTCCAAACGTAAACGCCAGCAGCTTCGCCGAGACCGACAGTCTGGATCTGGTAACGTTCTTCGGCATCTTCAATCACAACCGCGTCGCTTTCGGAACCGTTACGCCTCTTGTTCTGGAAAACCGGACTAAGCTAGTCTCGGCTAGTAGAGTGAAACGAGTACGACCACGCCATGTTCTTTTCACGTCAACATCACTGGTTGCGTCGGTCACCCGAAAGAATCAGAAAAAAACAAGTAGATCACTCCCTCGACCATGTTTATTATTATTTTTCTGATGACTGTCGTAATCGTACATTGAAATTGACGCAGCTGCACCGTGCAAGACTAAAGCTAGATCCGCAAAAAATACTCTGCTGGGTGCATAGCTCACTTTGACGCTGTTGCACGAGCGGGGGCGTAGTGGAGACGTCTACGATAGATTGTTTCTCGAAATGGAGCGACGACCGATGCTCACAGAAGAACTGAAAGTTGTCGACTACAGAGCAAGGTGTTGCTGTTTCCTCACGAACCCACGATTTTCCCTGGCAGCTCTAGTGCAGCTGTACTACAGTCTTGTCGGTAAGAAAGCAACGATGAAGTCTTTCTGATCTAGCGAGTTACGATAGTCATTGCTCGAAGTCAAGTGGTAGACGAGGTCAACTAAACGAGAAGATGAAGATAGAACAGGAAGCACCACGATACGATGTTTATTACAAAGAAAAGCAAACAACCCCGGTACATATGTAAGTTTGAGTACTTACTACCTACTTACAAAAATTAAAAAGTTCCGATATTCTGCCTTTGCTGTGTGTGGTATTGGAACACCTCGTGACAATTCTTTTTTCCACCACAGCAGCCGACGTAGAGTTGCAGAAGCAACAGCTGCTGGATGGAGGGCTTCGGACGCCGGGTCCGGGCAGACCTAAGGCGACACGCAATCCTATCTCTTCGTGTTCTTCACCTCGTCTGTCGAGCCGAGTATCGCTGCAACCTAGAACGCAAACAAAAATACGCTTCTTGTGCCACTGTTAGTTTTCAAGCCTGATAAGATGCATATAAATAAAACAAAATTTCAACAAGCACAATTTCGTAAGTACAGTTACGTAGATTTCAATTCATATGCGATGTGTTGAAGCAATTTCAAATCCAAAAGGCATCGTGTTCGACAAATTGTGTGAGTACAACGTGGCCGCGATATTAAGGAGACTTTTCTCTTCAAGTGTCACACGGTAACTTTTTACTGTCACGACGAAATTGATAGATCAGACGCTGCAAGTACTTAAACATCTCATCGTCATCGTGTGGGTGTGGTCATGATTGATGTTAATCGGACCCGTGTATTTATTGCTTTTGAACTTGAGCACTTACAACTTCTGTTATTTGTGACTGCTTCGACGCACGCATGTACTAGCTAGAGCTAGCTTGTTTCTTGAAGAATCTCATCTGAACCATGCCGTCTGTAGGGGGTGGCCCGGTGTCGCTTCGTACTTCGGGCAGGACAGAGGCGCGTTCTCTACCCGCCGGCACTTCTTCTCGCCCGGCACTTCTTCGCAGCAATCCCGATCCGCTCTCCTCGGATTTTGCCAGGCTCCTGTCAGAGCCGCAGTGAAGGCGTAGTAGCAACCCTCCTGGATGCGGAATCGAAAAAGAAAAACGCTGCACAGAATACTATTCTTGTTCTTGATCATTTGCATCAATAAATTTATGACTTGTGGCTGTGGCACTGGAACAATCTCCGCTTGCCGTGGAGGTCTCTATGGAATTGAAAGGTCATGTTCTTAATGTTTGTTTATTCCAACTCAGACAGAAAAGTGACAAAAAAGTCGCTGGCTCATGACCCATCCATGCACCAGCACCATCCGGCTGTAGATCATGCAAAACCACATTTTAATGTTTATGATATATCTACTTATCAAATATATTGACAGCGTCAGTGCTGTTTTTCCTGTCGATATGCGCACTGGGAAGCTGGATGCGTCCTTCCACCAGCAGCTGTAGGGGTAGAGTCTGCCGCGGAAGTGGCCCATAGTGGCGTCATGCACGTTGTCGAACGCTGTCTTTCCTGGATTTATAGACCCGTTCGTGAGTCCTTCGCCGTCTCGCATGAGTTTGCGGGCGCCCTTCACAAAGTCCGCATTCCGTTCATTGCGGCCGCGTTCAACGCCCGACAGCAACGCGTTGTTCTGCAGGCCATGAGCTTGTCGTACATCTCCGACGCAGCTGCCACCTTGTCCAACATCCCCACCGACGGTTCTCCACCTTGTTCAACATCATTCTCGCTAGCCGGAGCGTCTTCCGTCTCGTCGCTGTAGTACAACTCGTTGCCTTCCTGCTTCTGGTCGACGTTTCCATCGGGTCCGACACCAGCAACGGAACCATGGAACGACTCGACCTCTTCCAGTTGCTTCCTCGTGTCCCGGTCCACCACGATAGCTAGGCCTGTTCGTTGTAGAAGTTTAGTGCAGAGTTATTTTTAATCTTAATCTTTATCTTCGCGAACGCGACATCTTAGGTTGTATTGATTTACAACATTACTTCTGCACCAGCGCATGCGCAGCATGTGCGTCACGTAGCGCATCACACGATGTCCCTGCATGTTCTTGCGTGCGGCTGCGGCTGCGGGTGCGGGCGGTTGATATGCATGAAAATCACCAAAAATACACAAAGACGATGGAAGCCAAGAAGCCAATACATGTCATGTGAATGAATATGAACTTGAACTTCCGATGAAATCAAGTCAATAATACAATTACCGTTTCCAAACGTAAACGCCAGCAGCTTCGCCGACACCGAAAGTCTGGATCTGGTAACGTTCTTCGGCATCTTGTTCAATCACATTCACAACCGCGTCGCTCCAGGAACCTTTACGCCCGTTGTTCCGGAAAACCGGACAAAGCTAGTCTCGGCTAGAGTGAAACGAGTACGACCATGCCATTTTCTATCTTTTCACATCAACATCACTGGTTGCGTCACCCGAAAGAATAGAAAAAAAAAAGTACTCCCTCGTCCAACATTTTGATCCTGAAGATGTAGATGACTGTCATAATCGTAGTGCCAGACTAGAAATAGGGTCGTGAAAAATTCCGAGTTTAATATACTTTAGTTGAATAGCCTTTGAGTTTGACTTATCTGTTGCACGAGCGGGGGTGTGGAGCCTTCTAGTGCGATAGATTCATCTT
Organism: Amoebophrya sp. A120; assembly: GCA_905178155.1. NCBI lineage: Eukaryota > Dinophyceae > Syndiniales > Amoebophryaceae > Amoebophrya > Amoebophrya sp. A120. Next base: position 4,834,294 of record CAJINV010000004.1, on the reverse strand, counting down.
TGTTTCGCGAAATGGAGCGACGAGCGACGATCACAGAAGAACTGAAAGTTGTCGACTACTCCCATCCTGTTATTGAAGCGAGGTGTTGCTGTTTCCTCACGAACCCACGAGTTTCCCTGGCAGCTCTAGTCGTGCAGCTAAGTACTACAGTCTTGTCGGTAATAGTTAGATCAACGATGAAGGTGGAGGCAAAAGAGTTGTAGCGAACGCGGCAATAACAAGCTGTGCTTGAGGTATTAAGACCATTGCGACGAAGGAAAAAGCGTGCACTACCATAAACGATCAAGAGATCACGGGCACGAAAGCAATTCATTTGTTTCCGCCCGCAGATGAGTACAAGCACGATCATTTATGGTCTGCAGCGAATTTGTTTCCCGCAGGCGCAGACATGTACTCCACGAAAACCGAGGCTGCCTCGGGCCCTCACAATACGAGAAAAGAAACACTTTCACGGTTTACCTTTACATCCTATTTCATCCGCGACACTATGCTAATGAATCATTCGCTGTACCTACCACAACAGATTTTTTCTTGCCACGACTGGCATAGGAATGAGGCGCCGGGCTCGGGCTATCTTTCTGCCTGGTAATTATATATCCCTGCTCCTGCACCACGCCGACCGTTCTTGCGTCCTAAGTTCATATAAGACGACCAGAAGATGAACAGCAACTGGCGATACAATAATACATCGAGGAACTCGCCGGAGTAGTTTTTCATGTTCTCTGCACGCACAAGGAAAGTTCCTGCGGCAGCAAATTTGAATTTCTTTTTCTACCTTTGGACATCTACAACTGCGTTGGAATTTCTGATGCGACGAGTGCCAAGGTCCATTGTTCGCTTGTTGGATTGAGACCAATGTAAGTAAATGTATGTCAGTTCATCTTTTTCATATTCATTCCATATTTTCCGCACGATGGCGTTGTAATTTTTCTTTGCCAAAATGTCTTGCGGCCCTAAGCCGCAATCCACGCTCGCTCCGTTGACCTGTCATTCGTGTAGGCGATGAAGAGTTCGTCGCCAGCGGAGACGTCCTGTTCGAGGTACATCACCGTTGGGCAGTTGGGCGTTTTTCTTCTCCCTTCGATGTCGAGGAACCCGACATTTAACTTGTCGAGGGAGTGGTTGAACATGGAGATTTGTACGTGGAGAACCGTGTGCCCCTCGAGGATCTTGTTGTGAGCACCATTCTCCTGGCTGCCAAACTCGTTCATGGTGAGAATTCCGCCCAAGCGCGTTTCGGAAAGTCCAGCCAGAGTGGCACGGACGGAAGTCGCGACGAACTTTTGGCTCGGGGGTAACACTGGAAAAACGATAGGCGGCAGGCAATGCGTAAAGAGGGTCAGACCGTCCGCGCCCTTGACTCCGTCATTTTCGGAAGTTTCGATTTCAGCGGGGCTGGCGCGAAGTTTCTCGTAAAAGTTTTTGGACCCATCGTACAATTGGTGTAGCCGCCATGCCAGCGCCAAGTCATCTTGGACACGGGCAAACATTTGCTGCTGGATCTGCTTCTGCGTTGGGGACCGCAGGACCCCGTCGCCCTTTGCCTCGATCACGACGGTTCTGCTCTTGTTGACAGCGAGTTTTTCGCCTGCCGCGAGCAGCCCCGGATCTGGCTTGCAGACCATGAGGGCCGTGCCCCTTTGGAGAGTCGTCTTCGCGAACACCCCTCGTCCCTTGCTGCCGCCGGTGTCACGCAGCTCAATGTCCGGATGGATCCAGTCGCAGGTCCGCACCGTGTTCAGGTTGCAAGCGTCGCTTGCGAAATACGGAAAAAGGTCGGTGGTTGTCAGTCTCTTCGCGGCCAGCGGACGGTCATCGAAGGTGTTCAAACAGCGGAGGAATTGGGTCTCCTCCTGGTAGGCCTTCTTCAAGAACCCCTCCTCTCCGCCAAAGGAGGTTATGTTTGGCTCCACCTGACTCCAGAACGCGGCTACCCACTCCTCCTCGCCGAGGTTCACAAGGGAGGACACAACGCGCATCAGTGCCTTGTTGCGTATGGCGCACTGCTTGCCCTCCGGAGCACAGTGCGCCGCCGCGCCAAAGAGCCTCAGCGTGATGAGCGAAAGCGCGAGACCCTCTGCGCTGCGGCCCGTACGCAGTGCGCAAGTCGTCAAGTTGCCGAGAATCGCAGCCAGAGGTTGCGAGGAGCCGTCAGCGTTCAGTACCAGTAGGCCTTCGGTGAACATGGTTCGTGCAGCGGCCCACTTCTTCTCACGGAAGAGCGATTTCCCTTGCTCGTTGCACTTGTTTCCACGATCAAGAGAAAAGGTGACGGTCTCTTTTGCAGCCTCTGAACCTGATGTAGTTGTGCTGCTCAGCAGCGCCGGAACAACAACTTCTGTCAAAAGCTGTTCATAAATCGCGCGCTGCTCTTGCGAGAAAAGCCGGAGACGGCAGTGCGAAGAGGCAGTTGATGCGGACGTAGACGACGCAGCTGCTGGCTCGGCCGCCCTACTTTCAGGAGCGAATTGCTTCGCTTCTTTATGAGCGCCGGCGTTCTTCGGTTTCTTGACTTCCGCGAAGGCCGCGTCGCGCGCCAGAGTCACTTGCTCTACCAGATGCGACGCCCCCTTCTGCAGTCCCTCGAGTGCAGAAATGTAGCGGTGCCACGCCTTCTCGTTGTCCGGGCGCAGGTACATCACGGCTGCCGCATCGAGTAGCGCGTTACCGAAGTTTTGCTCGTTGAGAAACATGAAAGCCCGGTTGTTCAGAAGACTGACTTGCAGATCCAGCTCCGTCGCTGCGAGCGCGTTCTGGTAGATTTCCCGTGCGGCGTCAAAGGCGCCCTTCGCGAACTCGGCGTTTCCTCTCGCTTTCTCGGCGTCCACGCGGATGGAGGAGGGATTCACGGCACTGGAGAGGAACTTCACCTCCCGGGGGTCGTCGACCCGGATGGCCCGCGCACCCCCGGCACCGATCTTGTAGAACGGGTTGGCGATCTGGAGCTTCGTGCCCACCGCAAACCGCTGCTCCACCATTTTCTGTCCGTCCCACTTGGAGGTGGAAGGCGTGATGGCACCACCCATGCAGTTGTAGAACACCGTCGTCGCCTGCCCGCCGGCGTCGTCCTGGATCACGGTGCGCACGGCCGTTTCCAATGCCGGTTGCCCGACAATGGTCACGTTAAGAAAATAGCCCGTGTGGGTTTGAAACAGCCGCAGCTCCTTGATTGGCATCGGCTCCAAACTCACCCAGTCCAGGAGTGCGGTCGAACCGTTATCGGCGTCCTTCTTCTTGACCGTGCTGCTGGAGGCCTGGTACTCGAACATCGTGCCATCGTTCTTGTCGGGCCGGTGCTGCTCCAAACCGGGCAAGAACTGGTGCTGCATAAAGAAATTGTGCACCATCAAGGGACTCATTCCGAGGTTGGACAGGCCCCACCGGACCACGCCGGGCTTTATTTTTTCCTCCCAGAATCGCGTACCCCGCAAGTCTGCCAGCCCTCGGTCTTGAAATAACTTCGCGAGCAGCGCGTCACTTTGCAGGACTTGCTCGCTCTTGGCCAGCAATTTCCCCATGTGCTTCTCTCCGTGGACTCGTGCCTCGTCCAGTAACTGGGGCATGATCGTCGTCAGCGAGCCCTCGAGGGACCCCAGAAACCCCTCGCGAAAGGCTTCCTTCTCCAGCTCGTTCCTGCACATGCGGTACTCTTTTTGGACTTCTTCGCAGCAAAACTGCTTCAACACGGCCTCCACATCCGCGGCGGCGGACTTGCGCTTCTTGGGATTCTGCCGGAAAAAACCCTCCATTTTATCGAAGCTTTTCAAATAGAAAAGACGAAGCTACGACGAAGCAGAGTAAAGATGAAGCTTGTAGGACAACCAATAACTAAAAGACAACAACGTAGCGAAAAAGGACAACGACAATGCGCAACAGATTATGACCGGTAAAAAGGTAGTACCTACTGGATAAATGATCATCTGTGTTGTACTTGTAAAATTATTTCTCCTGGCACAAAGGTGGTACCCCTGTCAGTCGGTGGTCCGATGCTGGTGTCAAAAATGACTATGACACAAGGAGAACTTCTTCGTAACCAGCAAAAGATTTCTCATAGGCTTTGCATTGCAATTGATCTTGCTCATCCATCCTTTGGGAACATGGTCATGGAGCAACAACCACTCGCTTGCTGTACATTAATGTTGCAAAAGAGAACAGACAAAACAGCTACTAGATGACCTACATTCTTGTTGTTCGGTCATTACAGAAAATTGTATCTTAATCTTCCTGAAATACCACATTATTTCCACCTTCCCTAATATAAGAATGAGGCTCAACAATTTGAACAGTTCGAAATCGGTTTTTGTAAGAATGAGGATCATCATCATGATCAGTTGTGCCCGGTAGTAGATACTGCATGTCCTAGTACTTTCCCTATGAAAAATGAGTGCGGGAGGCAGAAACGAAAGGGTGTTATTCTTGATGCCGACCATAAACAGAATAGGTCTGTTAATTTTAATATCAAAATGAGATGAATGTGAGAATGAGGCTCAAAAATTTGAACGTTTTATCGAAGAGTCGTACTTTTTTAGTGAGAATGAGGATGAGTTGTGCCAGGTACAATTAGTAGATTCGGTACGTACTTGTACTTTTCCGCATCTGAGATAGGAAGGTAGAAGCAAAGTGGCGCTCGGCTCTTGTCGAAAGAAATATCATAAACGAATGGGGGTCGGTCCAAAAGAATGTACATGGATCCTCCATGATGTGATCATCATGGAGGTATTGACTAAATGTTGAATGAACCTGAGATTGATAGAACCATTCCTGATAAGTAGTTGCAAAGTGTTGCTTCAGGAGCCAGTGGGATTAGTGTTGAGCGTTGCAGTCTGCGTCTGTGTGAGCGTCGTTTACTTCTTGACCTCCAGCATTTCTTCGGCGAGCCGGAGCATGTCCCGGACCTTCGCGTCCTCCCCGTGCCCAAGCTCATTGGCCAGCGTTAAATCGGTCACGGCTTCTTTCATTCCGAGCGTCGCCTGCCCTCGGCGGAACAGTGCTTTGATTTTGAGAGCTTCGAGCCGGAGAACATCCTTTTGCGCCGGCGAAGTCGCTGGCGAGTTCGCGGCCCAGAGTTTCAAGTACTTGTCGGCGGTGTCGATTGCCGTGGTTGCCGCTGTGTGGGCCTTCATGTCGAACATCGTAATATTCATTCTCGGGGGCGGCTTAGTTCCCGATCCGGTTGTAGTTCCCAGTGTCGTGGTGCTCGGCTTCACTTCGCTCTTCCCGATGTAAGCGTTGCCCCGGAGGTAAGCGCTGGCGGCGTTCGCAGAGCACGCAACTCCATCGAAGACCTCCGCAAAGGTAGGATTGGCAATTTTGGAGAAGCACTCCTCCCCCGCGTGAAACTGGTCCGCCGCGTCGGTGAAGTACGACTTCTGGTAAAAGTGGTTGCCCTTCGCTTTGAAATCGGCCACAGAGGATCCGCTTGGTGCTGCAGCCTTGATGTCCGCCGGCTTCTTTTTGCTGTTGCCTATCAGCTTGCTCGCGAATTTTGCAAAGCTGTCGTCTTGTTCCTGTGGAAGTTCGCGGTGAGGAGCATCCATGTCGAGGTGGTCGCGCGACGAGTCGATTGAGTTCATGGAGGGAAACAGGGGACCGAGAAGGACGCGCACGCAACGCTGGCGGACCCAGGCGGCCTTTTTGCCACAGCTGACGAGGCTGCGCAGCTCCGGGTGCTCGGCGGCCATGGAAGGTGTGCAAGACGCGATGGAATACCGACACCAGTTACAGAAGAAGGCATACTCCTCTTCGGACAGTGTGTGCTGAGGGCAACCGTGCATCAGTTCCGGACGGACAGCGGTAACTGCTACAGTAGCCCAGGATTGGCGGAGCATGCAGACAGAAACATCGACAAAGGGCAGTCCCGACTGCCGATTCATCACGAGGCCGTGGTGGAAGACGATGCAAACGCAACCCGCGTGGTCGAAGATCGCGTGGACCTTTTCGTCCGAGAACTGTAGCAAAGTCATGCAGACGTCTTTCATGCGCAGCAGAACCGGCTTTTTCTTGCGCGGACTCGTTATCGCACTTCTAGTACGCTGCTGTTCGAAGTCCTCCCGCTGCGCCCTTTCCGTCGTCGAGAACAGCATACCGCCCACGCATCGCAACATGGAGGCACAAAAAACTCTACCGTCTTCGGGGACAAACATGTTCGCCGTAAAGATCCGTCGCGCGGACGAAAAGAACGAATGCGGAACCTTCTTCACAATAAATGTGCCGTCCTTGGCCGACCACCAACCGTCCGCGGACACGGGGCAGGCAAACTGCACATCGTGGTTGATCTCGGCTGCTTCTACTGTTTCACCTGCAGCCCCATTCATCGTGGGATGAATGCGCACCTTCACTTGAAGCCGAGTAGAACTTAGTGCTGCTACTTTTACGACAAGGGCCTCGCGAAAGACCTGCGGACATTGTGCACAATAGCGCAAGTGGAGGCTTTTCGTAGTTTCTTCTGCGATGGTGAACGTGAACAGACCGGGAGTAGTACTGGCCGTACAGGAATTATTCGGTGTCAAGCCCGCCAGTGTAGGTTCTAGACCGTAGTGCTTCCGAAGGGTGGCTACATCGCGCTCCGAGGGCGCGCCGATTATTTCTACGGTCCGGGATACGGAGCGAAGCTCAGAAAATCCCGATTGGCCAAACAAGGAAAAGAACAGCAAGTTCTGTTGTGCGATCGAAAATAGCTTGCAGTTTCCGCCGGCTTTTTTGACGTCGCTACGGCTTGCGAAGAAGAAAATGTTTGACAGCGGCACCTGTGAGTCGTCGGTATCTGCCCATGTTCCGAAAATCTTGGATGTCCCAAGTTGAACGCCAAAGGTTGGAGTGATGTTATCTTCCCCGAAATGTTGCTTCATCTCTGTTGTGGTCAATGCAACTTTGCACAAAACGACTTCGTCTTCCTCGCTTTTGTCTTCTGCACGGCTCAGGGACGAGAGGCTAGACGGATTCGACAAGAGCCCGAAAAGAGTTTTGACTTCGGTGCAGTGTGGGTTTTTGCGCAGAGCAGCTTCCAGTGCCGTTTTGTCCAGCGCGAAGCGACCAGAGAGCAAAACCGTGACCGAGGCTCGCACCGGGTGAAGTAGGGTGTCACTTTCACACCCAAAAATCTTGTCTGTCAGTGCTGCTCCACGAGTACCGCCCTCCGCGGCCACTGCATGTCGAATGTTGGCTCGCGGGCACGCGATCCACGTTACATGAGCGTCCTGCCTGTCACTCTGCATCTCTTCCGGCTGAACACCTCTCGTAATGGTGGGTACATCCAGCTCGGAATTTGTCTTGTCTAGGGGTGGAGCGAGTACATCGGGCTCGAACCCCACCGCCCGGAACCCGAAAATGCTCTCCCAGTGGCACGGATCGATCTTCAGTAACATGTCATCGAAAAATTCTCTGTAGGTCCCTGATCCAATCACTGGCTGGCTCATGCCTTGGCTCCGGTGCACGAAGGTGCTGGTCAGCAAGACGCCGTAGTCGCGGAGTAGCGGACGCGTCATGAGTACAACCGTGAGCAACCCGATGTGATCAGCCAGATTCGAGCTCGTAATGACGTCGAAACGAGAAGCAGGCACGCAATCTTTGTCAGCTTGGTCAGAAGAATTCAAAAAGGGCGCAAGATTGACAGGACGAAGGAGCAGCCGGGTTTTGATTTTGGAAGAGGAGGACTCCGATGTGCTACTCTTACCAGCTTCGATGGCAGCTGAAGAATATAATCCTGCGTCGTGGTTTGCTGCGTCACAAAGTTCATCCTTCTCGAGAACACGGACTCCGATACGACCCCTGTCAGCGTCAAATTCAGTGGTGACCACACCGACGCAACCATTGTGTTGAGCCTGGGAAACCAACCCAGAAATTTTCACCAGAGATCCCCGCTGGATTGATTCCATTTTTCGAGCATCTGCTAGTTCGTCCGCGAGTTCCGCTTCTTTCGAGTCCGCTTCAGAATTTCTTCCTAGATTGCTGCCAGGAGAAATTGAATTTTCCAGTCGCTTCAAACCCACACTGCTGCAAAAATTCACAGCGTTCTGGCAGTCGAACGTCCATTCAACGTTTAATCGGTGAGCCCGCGTTGCCGTCACCCAGGTCTGGAACTCGTCGAAGCATTGCGTGAGCTGGCTCCGGCCGTCAGGCTTCACCATCGAGAAGGCGTCAATCGGGTTTGTTCCGTAGTGCAAATCGAACGCGCTCTCGCGCCAAAAGAGCGTCGGGTTCACGTGCCAGGCAGTTGTGGTCGTGTCGATCTTTTCGATCAGTGAACTTGGGTTAAAGACGCCTGTGCACAAATAGTCCGTGTTTTCGTCGAGAAGCGATTCGGTAACTCTTTTTAGACCGGAGGAGAGAGAGAAAACGTGGAAGGCGCTGAGCATACCACCAGAAGGTCGCCCACGGAAGAAGGTTTTCAGGGCTGAGCCTTGCGGCGCGTTGTGTGCGAAGTTACGGACTTCCGCATTCACCCGACCTAGGCCTTTCAACACAGCGGCTTCGCGCATCTGTTGAATGTTTGTCCACGTGGAGTGTACGCCCTTGGTGTTTGAGTTATTTTCGTGTACGCCCTTGGTGTTTTGAGTTATTTTTCGTCGTTGTCGAAATCTGGAAGAAATGGTTGCGCTTTTTCAACAGTTGAAAAAGCGCAACCATTTCTTCCAGATTTCGACAATGCGCACCTTCTCATCGCGTCCGCCGGTAACCCGTCTTTTCCAACGGAAACTCGAACTGGTCGAGGTCTTCACACCACAAGGACTAGGCGCTGGCTCTCCCTCCTGCATTGCACACGAATCACGAGGCCCTTCTCCTTCCTTGGCACCTTCTGGATGTACTACTTTGGAAGCCTCGTGGTCGCAGGAGCCCGTCGCTTCCCATTCTTTGATGAGGTGCCGTAGTTTGCTGTTCAGTGCGCGGCGCTGGGTCGCTGTAAGGCCCAAGGAAAACCATATCGCAAAGATCGTACGCAGCTCTTCGACCGACAGCGTGCTGCTCTTCATTTTTGTTGTGGTTTTGCTGTTCTTGTTTTCCTTTTCGGTGGTTCTTTCGTCCGCAGGCGCAGTCGCACTGTTGATGCCGTTGTAAATGCAATCGAGTATGAGGATGTTGCGTGCCAGAACGTGGGGATCGAAGTCGTTAATGGTAAGCCGTAGGGTGGTGTTGGTGGGATCTGCGTCAACCAGCGAGAACAGTACATTGCGAAGATCCCCGCAGCCGAGGCATAACACGTCCAGGTCCAGTCGGGTGTTCACGCCTGTTGTTGCGATTTCAGATTCGCTGGTGACGTCCTTTCCCGTGCACCAAGCGCCCGTTTCAAAGGTCGCGCACTTCTGCAGGTTCGCATGGCGTATGAGAATGTTGGTCGCGCGCGTGTTGCCGATGGCGTAAATAAAGAACTTGCGCCGCTTGAGGAGGGTGGTCTTTGTCAACGGAAAATGCATGGGCACGGCGTCATCGAGTTTCGACGATAACACCCCGTCCGCGGCACCTGAAGGTGGCGACGAATTGCTGCCCATGCTGAAAAATATAGTGAGTCTGGATGAAACAAATCTTCAAAAGATAGAAAGGTCGTGCGCAAAATTTTTGATGGCTGCTACGGCTGAGATCGAGGTGGGAACGAAAACTATAACTAGGTTTTGTGGGTATCGGTATCAGAATAAAAGCGAAAGCTCATATTTTCATTTTGTACGAGCGAAATCGATAATCATATAATGGTGCCGCCTATCAACATATATACGCTCCTGTGACAAAAAATATATAACGTCAAACCAACAGAACAGCTCGGAGATCCAAATCAAAAGATATCAGCTGGGATCACAATCGGTTGACTCTGAGAAAGAGTTAGATCCCACTCCCAGGACGATCTACTGGTGCATCGATGATCATGAAGGGAGCGGTTTTTCTACGGTGTAGTAGAGTTTTGATCTTGTTGATTAGCACTCCCGTATATTTTTCTCGCGATTGCAAGATAAGCGCGCAGCCAGTTCCTCACTAAGGAGCATGATCAAGGTATAGGAGAGAGCGCGTTCTGTAGATCAAGATATTAAGCACGCTCGTCGTTCTTTGATTGTGTCGCTTTTGGTTTTGCTCAAGACGTGAGCCCAGAAAGGTGCAAAACCGCATACGACACACCTTTCTTTCCTTGATAGTCATGATTTGACACGACATGGAGGGACAGGGAGCCGCGGCGCTGCTTCCGTCTGCTAGACCTCGATGATGATGGCTAGATCTTTTTCTTGAGGACTTATTTTCCGCACGACGAAGAATGAAGAACGAATCTGCCAGAACATCTTTCTTTGGCGCCTGCAGTTGTCGCCTGCGTACTAGTTGTAAGGGCAATTACAATATCGACCTTCTAGTACTAGTACTTCACGACTTGTTCATATTTGGCACTCGTGCCGGCAGTGCTATCGTGCCACGACTCGTCTGGTTCAAACGCGCCGTTGCAGCGGATTCCGCGAAAAAGCTAGCACCTTGAGTGAGAAAGGAATTGGTCTTGTAACACGTCTGTACAGGATTCCCGCTCCACCAGCTACTTTTCTCCGTCTTCATAGTACCTCCTCCTCCGCCTGGGCCCCCGAGCATGGACGAGGACCCATAATTTCCTCCACCTCGCCCCCCCAGTCCCTCCTGCATTGCCGCTGCGTTTCTCCCCCATTCCGCCGCGTGCTGCTGCGCCGCCTTGGTGCCTGAGGACAAAATACTGCGTCTTGGTCTCGCTCGTCCATCGAAGTCCACTTTGGCGTGCAGGGATGCGCTGCTCCGTGTGACGAAATTGAGGCTTTTAGTACTTGTCTTCGCAGTTGGACTGAACGCGCCAAATTTGGTGGTGCTGAAAGCGGTTCTACGGGCAGTAGGCAGTTGTACTTGATGTGGTTCCGCGAGTTGGTTGTAGTAGTCCAGATGCAGAGACCTGGTGGACGAGCTCGAAGCAGACAAGTGCTGGCGTTGTTCCAAGTGGTCTTTTTGCCGTGGTTCGGCCTGGTGCGTGTTCCGTTCTTCTTGTAGTGACAGAAGTTGGGCTTGTTCTAGTACCCCAGCGCCGCCCCCAGCATCTTCCCGATGGTCCTGGTTGTTCGAAGTATGGGTCGTGTGCGTGCGGTCCTGGTCTCTATTTGGGCGCGGTTGATGTATATCCTTTCCAGGAGCACCACCACCGGGTGGCCGTGAGTCAACATTTTCCCGCAGGCTTCCCGCACTTTGCGAATGTTTTATCTGTTGCGCTGAAGGTCGTGCAGTACCAGCAGAATTTCTACTTTTATTGAAGTGCAGTCCTGCTCCCGTCCGTCTGCCTGAAGATTCCAGAGGCAATGACTCGTTCTGGTGATGCAGCCGCCTTTCTTGATTCCTGCGACAAATATCCTCGTGTTTTTTCAATCGTGACGCGAAGAAGGACCGACCGCAAATGCTGCACTGCTCCAGAGGTTCAATATATCGCAAGAAAAAACTGTTTCACTGTAAACTTGTAATGCAGATGAAAATGTATCCGAGAAATGTTTCTCTTGCTACACATGCAAGACAGTGGATTTTTAGCTGTGTTTTCCCTTAGGAATCTCGCATGGCAAATTTTCCCTGTGATGTAGAACGAACTTGTGATGCACAACTTGCAAAATCCTTACAGTGAAACACTTTTTTCGTATGATACAATACCGGTATTTGATTCACCAGTTGCTGTTGCAGCTCCCTGACAGTCAATTTGTAGTCCACCGCCGGCATGAAGATCTGGGCGGTGCTGGAGGAGGTCTGGCAGCTGCGCACCATCACCCCCTGCTTCACCAACATGCTCTTCCACCTCCGGCGAGAAGCTACAACCATCTCTAGTACCCGCACTTGGCGAAAACGCAGCTGCTTCTCCATTAGAAGAATTTCTTCCTCTATGCCGATGGATCGGCAAAGTCTCAGTGCTGCTGTTGTTTACTAGAACGGCGCACTTTTTCCAGGCTGTTGGATCGCCCGGATCCAGGTCGACAAAGAACTTCTTCGCGCATTTCTTCGCGTGAAAAGGAAATCCGTCCCGGAGAAACTCACCGCCACACAACCGGCAACGGATGACGTTGCGCCGCGGCGGGGAGAGAGAAGAGGGCTTGGCATTGTGGTGAAGCATAGAAAGACAAAGATAGGTCTGTGGACTCACTGTAGTACTACATTACTAGTTTTCGATCCAGTTGCTGTGGGGGATTTGACGAGCAAGTGCATTCTTGACGTTGTGACCGCGGTGGTCTTTCTGTGCTAAGAAGCGGCCTATTTCATCTTCCGGGGGTTCCTCCAGAAACAAGCACAGGGCTACAACATCTCCCCGTAGTCTTCTTCATTGCAGTTTTTTAGTAGCTCGCTCGATTCACTCCACCAGCGTGACGAGTGTTTTTTCTCTGGTACTCCTGAATCCGAAATGCCACGGCCGAAGAGAGTCAGAGTACTACCAGGAGATGTACGCCGAACGTTAGTGGTTATCGTCGGCGCTGATGTCAAACAGGCCCAGCTGGGAGCGTTTGTTTCGTTTTTAATTTCATGTGTCTTCAACTACAACTACTGATGTGCATTTGTTTTACTTCGACGACGTGACGAGTCTCACTATCTTACACGACGCGCGGACAATCGACATCAGGAGGCGTCGACTTGCTCACAGTGGGGTATTCGTTTCGTCCAGAAATGCAAAAAGTGAGGAGCTCACATCAATGGACAACAAACTCTAAATCCACTTTCTCCTTCATACACATAAATCGTCTGCATTTTTGACTCGCAGCCTCGCACCACTTTGGAAATGCCAGCTAGAACAGCCCGTGCACTTGCCCATCCACTAGCCCAATGTTTTCCGCCGCGGGTGTTTCCGGTAAGCCGGGCATCGTCATAATGGCGCCGCAGATCGCCACGACAAACTCTGCCCCGGCGTTCAGCCTGACCTCGGAGACGTGCAGCTCGTGGTCTATTGCCGCATTTACCTTCTTCGCGTCGTCACTGAAGCTGTACTGGGTTTTCGCGATACAGACGGGGAGATGGCCAAATCTGAGGTTGATGATGTGCGTGAACTCGTATAAAAGGTAGAACGGTGCGATGAAGTGTAGTTCGCAGGAGCGAAAGCAGATACAACTGTTACTGATCGTGATCAAGCTAATCAACATCAGGATTCATCATTGTCCAACATGCAGCTTGTGTATTCGATGAAATGAACAGATGAACACCCATCTACTCTAAATATGGCTGCGCTCACCCCTTCTCCTGCATTCCCTTCAGCGCGGTCCTGGCTTCATCGGCGAAAATGACACCCTTTGCCCGATAAATATTCTGCGCGATGGCCTCGATTTTCTGTGCCAGCGGCAGGTCCGATGGGTACAGGGTTTTCAACGTAGTTGTTGTGCCTGTTCCACTATCCTCCACGCACTTGAGAACCGCTTCCGCCACGCCCTGAATGCCCGCCCCGCCGTGCGCCCAGTGGTCCCCCACCAAGGCCGCTTGAACGTTCGGAAAAGTCGCACAGGTTTCACACGCGAGGCTCAACTCCGCGTCCGTATCCGTTTATCCAGTGCAAAAACTAGTCACGTCGTCCCAAGTGCAGAAAAGAGCCTAACAAGGCTCTCATGCAGAGCTTCAGCTTTATCGATAAGAAACACGTGAGCAAGAGCAGCTAATGCAAATAAAATCCTGTCGTGCATCAAGACTAATATGACTAATGACATGGGGACCGGGGACCACGGCCACGTTTTTGCTCAGGATACCGTTGGGAACTTGTTCACCGAAATGACGATCGGCAGCCCGAACTTCGCCAGGTTTTCGCAGTGCCGCTCCACGTTGGCCAAACCAGTTTTGATTGCCGCTAAGTTTTCTGTTTTCAGCTCCTTCTCACCGACCCCGCCGTGCATTTTCAGTGCCCGGCAGGAGACCACCATCGCCACAACGTCGGGGATCAACCCCGCGGCTCGGCACTTGATGTCAATGAACTTTTCCGCCCCGAGGTCGGCACCAAATCCGGCTTCCGTCACGACGATGTCACCAAGCTCCAACCCGAGTTTGGTCGCCTGCACGGAGTTGCAGCCGTGCGCGATGTTCGCGAAGGGGCCCCCGTGGATCAACGCAGGGGGGTATGGGGCTCTCAACTGGTCCACTCTCAACTCCTGTTGCCTGGATTTGTCATGCGAAACTACCATAAACCGCCAGATGATCAAGCTACGTCGCATGACAAATCTCCGAAGGGCCCGCCAACATCTGAATCTGTGCCAAATCTGTGATGCAAAAGCAGCAAGCTTGCCACCTTCACTCTTGCTGTCCTCGCAATACAAGTCCTTGCAAATTCATGCAATACAAATTCGAGTTCGAGTTGAGAATGTAACGTTTGAGAACGCCATAGGGAGCCGCCGAGGGTTTGGACCAAATTCGGCTTAAACGCGTCCTTTAGCAAGGCCGCCATCGCACCGTGGGCCTTCAAGTCCCGGGCGGTTACCATGTCTCGTTTCCGCGTGTGGCCGACGACAATGTTGCCCAGCCGTCGCTCCAAATCGGGGAAATCGGTCGCGAGGCAAAGAATCGCCATGACCTCGGACGCCACGGTGATGTCGAAGCCGTCCTCGCGCGGGTAGCCGTTCCCCGGACCGCCGAGTGCAACCGTCAATTTTCGCAGTGCCCGGTCGTTCATGTCGAGCACGCGCTTCCAAGTGATGTATGAAATGCAAAAGCATCGTACTAGAAGTATCCTATAAAAATAAATCGCATGACAAATTTCCTCAGCATGAGAAAGAAAAAAGTAATGCGGATTTAACTTGAGAAAGAAAAATGTAATGCATGGATGCGATTAGTACGAGTACGATACTTTTGCAGGGGATATAATGCGGCGCACGTCGATCTCGGGCTGCTTTTTCCAGTAGATGTGGTTGTCCACCATGGCAGACAGCAGGTTGTGTGCATATAACAGTGAAGAACTCGTCGTACCCCTGCCCCCTCTCTTTTGTCAGGCAAAAGCACAGCTCAATCACACACGCCCTCATCTTCTAGCACTACTCGTCTTGCGTGGAAGATTTGTCACACAGACGCTAGTAATACATCGTTTTCGAGGACGTCGTCTGTACCCTGCAAAGGAAAGGGAGTGGGAGTAGAAGTTGCGCACCCTCATAGCGCGCTCGTGATCGCGTGGAAATCGCCCGTGAAGTGGAGGTTTATTTCATCCATCGGGACTACCTGGCCGTTGTGCATTGAAATTATGTTGTCTGGGAGTGGTTTTGAATGTTATGATGCGGAAGTTGAAGTAGGTGAAGGACAGCAGGAGCGAGACTTGTGTTGCATGGAAAGTACTACTACAGAAGTTTTCCTTTGTCGTGCCTCATGATGACACAAGCACAACCACAAGAAAATATAAGTAATTTCATACCTGCGACCAACCTCCCCCCGCAGCCCCTCCTTTCATCCCAAACACCGGCCCTAGACTCGGCTCCCGCAGACACGCGATGCTTTTTTTCCCGAGGAGCCGCAAGGCGTCGGTCAGCCCCACCGTGGTCGTGGTTTTTCCCTCTCCGGCTTTCGTGGGGGTCATACCAGTAACGAGTACGAGGCGTGAAGATGATATGCAATACAAATTTCGCGCACATGTACAAAATGCATCACAGATTTCAATTTCTTTGGCGTGTCGTGATGCTTGTCATGCTAAACTAAGATCGGGGCCAAGTTTTGTCATGCAGACACGGCATTTGTACGTGTGCGGGAAGTTTAGTTACTGTGGATAGATGATCGGGAAGAAGTAGACGAAGCGGAGGACAGAGACCCCTTTTCCCAAATACTCGCGTAGTACCTCTGCGCATCGATTTTCGCCTTGAACTTTCCATACGGATCGACAAACTCGTATGGGAGTGCCAGGTTTGAAATCGACAAAGTTGAAAAACTTGTGAAGCATAAAATCGGTACCAGTTGGACCCCCGCCCCATTTTTCAAGCGGTGCATGACAAATTTCGGGACCGTCTAAATCCAGTTTGTCATGCTGTTGCGGGACAGAAGGCGCCTTGTGTGATGCTTCTGTAGCAGCTCTACCGCAGACCCCAAACAGGCTGACAGTGGGCCTCGCTTGCCGTCCCTGCAAGAGAGGCACTTGATGCCTTGGAGTTTATGCATGAGAAAAGATTTCAACTTTGACGATTTCAATCCTGACGCTTCCATAACTCGTGCGGAATGTTGAGCAGTGCCGCGATCTCGGTCACCGGCCGCAGGCGCTATGCATTGCAAAAGTTGTATGATCTTGTTCATACTACTATTAGAAATCTTCGCATCACAATTTTTACCAAGTAAGTAGATCAAAAGCGGACGAGTTTGTCATGTCAGATAGGGTATAGACGTCCGTTTTCGAGTTGTACAAAGAATACTTTCGCAAAGGATAAGGGCACCTGCGCGGCTATCTGTTCGTCGATCGACTGCTTTGGTTTGGTCGGCTCGTCTTCGGTTTGTTGTGGGGGAGTCATATCCGCATCCGCGATTGCCGCAGCTGCTGCTGGCGGCGGTACTGCGGCGTCCTCGCTCATCGTTGCGAACGGTGGCGGTGGTAGGGGACCACGAGTCCTCGCTGGGCAGCGCAACAGTAGAACTCAATCCTCTACTCGTCAGATTCGTCACTAGAAGAGCAAGCGATATTAGCGCTAAGAGGTCTAGGCCTTTTTGCTCCGATACAAGAACTGCAAGGGAGCAGGGACGAGCCCATTTCATCTGCCTGCTGCGTGCCCTTTTCTCTATCGCTCGCTCTTTGATGTTGCTGTCTTTTGCCGCGACTGAGTACCGCGCAGTGAAGAACAAGAGGTGTTCTTGCCACAAGAGCAGGCGAATAAGTACAACTCAACGCCCAACCTCGTTCAGAAAGGGAATGAGGATAAATTGATCAGCTCTTCAACATGGCACAATCCAGCTGTTATGTGAAGACTCGGAAATCTGCGACAAGAATAGCGTCGGGTGATGGTTACAAGTAGACCACGACAAATATCATGGCAAGATTTTCAAAAGAAACTTTTTCAACATTATATATGGAATCGATAAAAAGTTATTGGCTTTCGGTCCGCGGTTGGTAGTTTTAGTTACTGGGAGGTGAAATTCTACAGAAGTAGCTGGATACATCGTTAGGTTTCAGGGACTAGTACGCCCAGGATGTGTCGCTTCCTTACATCGTCTGTGTTCAACTTCCTCGTCAGTCCTTGTCCACGGGGTCGATGCCCAAGCTCTGCAGCTGCGTATCCAGGAAAAAACACTTACGCCACCCCCATCCATTTTTTGCATGACAAACACTGCAGTTTATGGCATAAACTGCAGTGTTTGTCATGCAAAAAATGGATTTGTCATGCAAAACATGCAATTTGTCATGCAAAACATGCATAATATGCATGTTTTGCATGACAAATTGGATGGGGAGGGGTGTTTTATTTTCCTGGATACTGCGCCTCCAGTTCCTCCACTCGATCCTGCAATTGCGTGACCAAGATCTCCGCGTCGGAAACGGTTTCGTTTTGCTGCAATTGCTTCGTCAGTTTTTTGATCACAATGTCTTTCTCGTGGTTCTGCTTCAGCAGCTTCTCAATCTCCGCAACGGCCGCGCTCAGCTCTTTCGTAGCCACGTCGCGTTCGGCGACGGCCTGTGGTGAAGTTTGACATGGAATAAGCGCGCTCTTTTTCACACACAAGCTCATAGCACGACTCACAATGTCACTGGATGTCGTAGCATGCATTTTCATAAAAAATTATGCTGCACAACAACATCGAAGTCACATGCTCCGAAAAAAAAAAATACGTCCTCGGTATTCTTGTCCTGCTGCGCGAGTTCTTTTTCCAAAAATTTCGAGTTCACTTCCAATGTTTTAATTTTCTGTTCCAGAGCCTCGATGTACACACGGTCGTCGGCCAAATTCTCCGGTCGAAGTAACGGGCTCATCCGTATGCATTGCAAAAGTATCGTGAATCTATCTATCTATCTATCTATCTATCGGGCGGTTGGGAACTTTTTAGAACTTTAGGCGGTGCGCCCCGCTCCTCGCAGCTCGCACTTCTGATGGTGAGACACCGCAAAGAACGGCCAATACTGCACTTCTGATGGTGCACGTGAGGCTTGCCGCCAGTGCGGCTAGGCTTATGTTCTTAATTCTTATACTCCCACGGGCTACGCAACATTTCGCCCTGTTACTATCTGCAACTAGGTGCTACATGTTGACAGACTTTCATTTTTGCTGCAACACGGAAAACGGTAACGGAGCGTGTCGTGCAGCTTTTGCTCAGGAATGGCATTTGTCATGCGGTAATTACGATGAGAACGGGTCGCGCGATACTTTTGTACAGGATAATGTGCTTTGTGTTCGCGTTCGTTCTCGTTGCAGAACTACTTTGGTGTGTCGTATCCGGTATCCTGTGCAAAAGTATCGTAGTCGTACTAATTGCAAATATGCACGACAAATCTCCTTCCTAAGGTGAGACAGCATTACAAATTCCTCTTTTCTTCTTGCCAAAATTTTTTGTGATGCAATTTATACTAGTACGATACTTTTGCAATGCATATCCTGCCTGTCTGGCGTCCCCCTTGTCGTTCCAGCTGCCGACGCTGCAGTTGCACTGGTGGTGGCCGATGGAAAGAGGCCCCGGGCCTCCCTTGCCTGAGATTGCGATGCAGCGGTAGGTCGGGAGGGGGAATAATTCTGGGCGTTGTAGGCACCACTACTACCGCCGGCTGTGGATCTCTGCTCCTGCTGCTCCTGTTTGTCGCGGGTCAACAGGGAGGTAGAGATGTTCTTGTCGTCAAAGAGCCCACGAGGACCCGTAGTCGCCGCCGTAGTTTTACCCCGTTCCTCAGGCTGGAACAACTTCTGCGACAGAGCAGACGCAGACACGGGCTGCGGCCTGGCGGGGGGCGTTGAGTCTAAAAGGCCAGAAGAGCTTGTGCTGGTGCTTCTTATCCTGTCCTGTTCGACTTGGTCCGGAGAGACGGAGTTTTTCCCGGCTAACATGCGGCCCTGTTGTGATAGATTGCTCGTTTTATTTCATCTTCCATTTCTTTCGGGGACGAATGGGATTTTTCGAGATCAAGGGTACGGCTGTGAAGAATGTGTTTATGCAGCAAGGCGGTAAAAAAATCATTCGAATGCAAATTTTTATGATTTTTGCATGTAGAATTATTATTGTGTGGTAAATACGTGTGAGACTTCACTCTCGATTATCGCCTGCATCAGTTCCTCGTCTTCCCGGTTCCGCATCTCCGCTTCCTGGTTGCGGTCCGCCACAATTTTCGGATTGCGCTCCACTTTCGCCAATGCCCCGCAGCGGAAGCATTTGAAGTGCACGGTACCGGCCGGTACCCGGTTTTTCGTGAAACAGCTGCCGCAGGTGATGGTCTCCATGATGTTCTGTTGCAACGCTGCTTCGTCCACAGAGCCCAAAACTGCGTCGCCCGTTTCGTAGAAGTCCTGGAGGAAGGTGGAAGGAACAACCTCAGACTTTTTATCCAGGTCCTTATTCGACGAGGCCTGAGCCAAGGATTCAGCACTGGGGCGTCGTGAGGTAGTGGTAGAGTTTATTTGTTTGTCCTTGTCCTGTTTCTGTTTCGATTTCAGCAAGGAGGAGCGTCTCCGAGCCTGCGCGGTGAGTTCCGATAAGGTGCTGCGGAGACTTTGAAGTGCGTTTGGCATGTCTTTCTCTGTTTAACAACTAGAATATACTGCTTTTGAAAAAAGTATGAAACAAAAAAATGAATGTAGTCGATGTTGTGTCGAAGCGAATCAGAATCTCGTCCAGCACCTCCCTTGTCGCAGCGAGGCAGGCGGGTGGATTGCAATTGCTCACAGGGCGAAAAACGAACAAAATAGATACTCTCTCTGAAAAAAAGTGTATATGATCTATAGACTTGCTAGTAGCTATTATTTCGTCCACCTCCCGTGGTAGGCGTAGGTGCAGCGGTGGCCGCAAGCGCAAAAGCCAGTGGAAGCGCCCAAAACAATTATGCTGAAAAAAGTTTGTTCCCCGTACGTGTTTTGTGAGACCTCTTTGCCGCCTTCGTTTGCTGCCCTTTGCGTCTCTCATTCATCATTTGTGCCGCAACAAACCACAGCCCTCTCTAAAGTGCCTACGTAACCTCCTCTGCTGGTGCACTCAATACACTGACCTTTGACTCGGACTCACTGCTTGATCTTGCACTCATTGTGGCATGCATAGTGCTAGAAACCACGACGACCACGTGTTCGCACAAAATACTTAGAAGAAAGAGCGAAGGAGGAGGAGCGAGCCTGAACCTCCAGAAATTGATGACATCGCGGTAACGCGACAACGCGCGCGCGCCTTCACCTAGTTGAGGTTGCCAGAACTCCGCTTAACTTGAAAATGGCAAAGCTAGTAGAGCAGCACCGACTCCGATGCATGTACATGTTTGCAGTCCCCTCGTGTCTGTTTTTTTTGTCACTGTTGAAACTGTGCTGCTGGGTTCTGCCCTGTGATATTGTACAAGTGATAGCTTTTTGTTTCTTGGAAAATTTTCAACAGTGCGTCGTGTGCGTCGTTCGTCTTGGTCCGACGTTGTTGCTGGCTCATTCTGATTTTCAGCTCCGTACTTCAAACCATTTCATAGCTGTAGCTCCTGTTGTTGGATGTCGCCGTTGTTGTTGGCACACGACCTCCACCAGCTGCTCTACTGACATGCTACAACTTCCTTGCTTTTCTCGTCCGCCCTACTAGTACTCCCCGTCGTCGTCGTCGACCCCCCGATCTTCCTTCGCTGCTTCCACGGCCGCCATCTGGGCTGCAAACTGCATCAACGCCGCCTGGTATGGATTGTAAAAATGTCTGGGTCTGGAAACTTGTGATGCTGGGTGGCGTCTCATGATGAAGCCACAAATGCTGGCTCAGCATGACAAGTTTCTGAGCTTCTAGGTGTTGCCTATTCTGCATGACAAACTGCGTTTCTGCATCACAGAAAAGTGGAGCTCTTGGGTAACGTGCATGACAGATTTCAGAGTTATGCCAAACAAGCATGACAAACATGCATTCTTCCAGACCCAGACACTTTTACAGATGATACCTGGTCCTCCCCTCGGTCGCTGATAAAGTTCACCTATCCCGTGCAAAAGTATCGTACTCGTATAAATGCAAGTCTAGCATTACAAATCTTTGTCTTAAGGTAAATCCGCATTACAAATTTTATTTTTCATGCTGAGAAAATTTGTAATGCATTTATACGAGTACGATGCTTTTGCAGTTCATATCACCGACTCCCGGTTTTTCGGACTCGTTTCGTCTCGCCACGTCAGATGCTTCTTCGGGCTGGGCGGATCCCCGTCTTTTTTGATGATCCGCTTGCCCGCCTTGGCCTTTAAGTTGATGTTCTTCACCCCGAGACCGTCGATAACCAGCGTCTGCCCAGAGGACCGGTCGGGGCCACCTTTCTTGGGTGAACCTCCGGAAGAACCACGGGGAGACGGCGAACTTGCAGTGGCTTTGGCCTTCGGGGCAGCTTTCGCGACGGAAGCCACGTCTGTGGAAGACTTCCCAAAGGCCGTGCTCCCAGTGGCGATCGTGAGCGACCCGCCGCTGCCGGACTTCGCTTTCGCGGCGGGGGCCTTCGCTTTCGGTGGTCTCGGGGGCGACGGTGGAGCTATGCCTTGGAAAAGTATGCTTGTACGAGAGTGCAGGGTTTTGTCAACATGCTGATCTAGCAAAAATGCAAATCCAAATCTGTAATGCTTCACTGCAATGAGTTGTTTTTCGTTGTACGTCGACTTCTACCACTACGATCATACTTTTGTAGTATGCATAACAGCTGGCGCCTCCGCTTGGAAGGAGCTGGTGCTCATACTGGCAAGATTTCCGACGCCGCCGGCTTGAAGAAGGGCGAGAAGGTCGGCAGCACCCTTCTCGCCGCCGCCACTCTGTCATTAAAAAAAAAATTGTTCACACGATGAAAAACATGATGCGTATCATGATGCGGGACTACGAAATAAAGGTAGAGGTACAATCCATGATCAGCAAATCTTAATCTAAAGTAATAGTTGAACAACAAGTGAAGAAAGTTTACCGCAAGTTTTCCTTTAGAAAATCCCAATTGGTAGGACACCGCGGCGACCAGGCCGACCCCCACAAAGGACATTCCAGCGAGAATCATGTCTGGGGCCTCGACCGTTGTGTTTCCCGTCTTCGTGGTCGTTGAAGATTGAGACTCGGCTTGCGCCTGCGAGAAAGACGCCTGCTGGGTGGGACTGGGACCACCTGTACCTCCACCAAGGGCAGAGGATGAGCTGCTGCTGCTGCTCGGCGTGGTGCCGGCAGCTGCACTCCCGGACTGCCATGACGATTTGGATTTCATCGCTGCGAGAGTAGAAGTTGCACGACCATCAATCTCCAGCATGCTGCCGCCCCCGTGCTCTTTCCGCACGAGCTTGTTCGCGACTCGGGCTACTTCGTCAGAAGTGGTAGACAGGTCCTCGTGGTGGTAAAAACCGGGATGTTGCTGCTGGTGTCTGCTTTGTTGGACAAGATGATTGGGATGGTCGTGTTCTCGACCGGTAATGTTCAGCTCTATGAGGGACGAAGAAGAGGACGACGAAGACCCAGCTTCATTTTCGCTTGACCCCGTCATGGAACTTCTTCTACTAGTCTCCCGGCTACGTGCAGAACGGTGCACCGGGCGGCTTCCAGCCCTTTTTTCGTCTCGCAGGTCGGCCGACGTCTCGGTGCCCTGTCCTGTCTTCCTTGAAGACGAGCTGCTGCTGCTCCCGCCTCGTTGCTCCGATCTCAACTGCTGTGGTTGCGCAGCTCTCGACGTGGCGCTGCTCGTGGTAGGCTGATCGTCAAGGAAGACAGGGTGGTCTAGGTCCACCTCCGGGGGAGCAGTAGTGCCACGACGTCTTGTGCTCCTTGAAGTAGCTTCTTCTAGTGGCGCTGTCGCGGCCCCCGGCGAAAAAACGTCGACATGGGGAAAAAATTCGGAAGTGTCTGCGTCCGGGTCCAATTCAAACTCGACACTGGCACTGCTGGCAGTTGATGAACTGGATCTCAGCACGTCGACGCTGCCTGGGTTGTTGCTGGCTGCGTCATGGATCCTTGCCACGACTGCGCGGACGAGCTGGAAAAGGACGGGGAAGCGCGGTCCCCGGGAGTTTTTACCACATTTTGTCCCGCAGCAAGAACTACGAAGCCCAGTGGCCGCGCCACTGCCCAAGGCTGCATGCCGTCGTCCGCTCGGACGCCCGTGATGGGGTCGTGACAATGACATCGTCTTCTGTCTCTGTTGCTATCTTCTTCTTGATGTTGTATGAGAAAAATGAGTACTTAAATCATACAGGCTTGTTGCTCAACACACCTCGTCTAACATACCTTGCTTGATGCGATGAGTCGTGTGCTCGTGTAGATCTACATCCACGACTCCCGAGCGGCAACGCGGTTTGATTCGATTACCGTGCGTGGCGGTCCCACATTCGATTCATACAACTGGTCGAGCGCAAGAAGAAGATAAACAGAATGCGCACCCGTTGTAACCATATTGTTCCTGCGTGAGGTCTACGAGTGCTAGTCAGCGATGTTACGAGTCTCGTCTCAAGTACTAGAACTCTCTCCAACCATTCGCTCTTTTTCTCTTACTTCTTCGTTCTTCCCATCGCAGCTCGCTATATTAGACAAGAAAAACGACATCGCCCACACCATACGTTTAAACGACATAGATGTTTGTTTTGTCACTGTCACATCAGAGACGGAATAAGGGCTTCCTGTGCAGCCGGACGCTGTAAATTCTTTCCAGACGCAGGCGTTGTTTGAGTGGCAGTGGGTAGAATCAGCTACACGCTTGCCGCATCTGTAGACAACATCGTGGTGCCACGGCGTCATCATCTATCTTCTTGTGGCAGATGAGCATGAGCGCTATCTTCTCATGGAAGCAGGGCGTAGCAGAATATGATCAAAAGCCAGGAGCTATTAAATCAGAAGAAAACCATCTTCATGAAACCCGCCCGGTCAAGAACATCATGTGACTGACGCCAGCTTGCGTATTCTGGTTTTCAAGCTCGCGTTTTCCGATTCCAGCACCCGGATTTTTTCGTCTTTCTTCAGACTGTCGACCTGCAAGGTCCGCACCTGCTGCTGCAACTCGTCACTGCTCCCGTAGCCGCCCATACCCGCGGACGTGGCTGCGGCGTGGTTTACCGCGTCAGCGTACAGTCGCGACACGCGCTCCACCTCCCGCTGCAGTCGATCCTTCTCCTCCAAGAGTCTCGCGTTGCTCGTCATGACCCGCTCCATGCCCTGATCCTGACTGGTCTTCGCCTTCTCCGCGTCCTGGGTAAGTTGCTCGACCCGCTGCGCCAGGCGGTTGCGCTCCTCTTGCAGTGCACGGTAGCTGCGGCCACCGGCGGAAGATGAGCTGAGCGGGAGTGGTTCGTTGAAAAGTGGAAAAGAATCTTCAGTGCGACCAATCTAGTCGAAACACGAACATTTTGGAACAGCATGTTTGTCACAGAAAATTCTACTTCTACCTTGATCTACTTCTCAGCACAACTACCACAAGAAAAAATTACGACGACATGAAAAAATATATCAATGAATACTGCTCCCCGCCTCCGAGCCCGGGTGAAACACCCGCGGAAATACTAAACGGGTCCCCAAACGGTGAGGTCGATGAACTTGCAGACCCGCCGACGGTGAAATTGTTCATCCCACTACCACCGCCAGAAGGAGATGACATGCGGTTTTGCAACTTGTCATATTCCCCCTTCACGTATACAAAGTTGCTACTAAGCTCCGCCTTCTCCCGGTCCGCCCGCTCCAGCCTGCGCACTAACTCTTCCCTCTCCTGCAGAATCTGGTCGTTGTCTATGCGCAACCGCCTCATTTCCGCGTTGGACGGCTCTTGGCTCCGGAGAAGTCGCCGGTTTTCTTCTTTCAGCCTTTGCAGTTCCTGCTCGATCTTCGAAGTTCCGGCGCCACCAGAGCTGTTGCTTCCAAAACCCATATCCCCAAACGGGTTCCCGGCGAGCTTGGCCTTGTGCTTCTCCTGCAGAATTTGTCTCCTTTGCTCCTCCAGCTCAATCTTGAGGTGCGTGTTTTCTTGCTGCAGGTTCTCGTACTTTTTCAGCGGGACGCTGGTCGCGGCATGGAAAAACGGATCCGGGTTCAGTCGACTGGCACTGGTGTGGTCTGTCGGAACGCCGGGACCACCCTGAGCAGACTCGTTGGTGGTGACCTGTAGGTGTGAATGAAAGTAGCACTTGGCCAAACGAAATAAAAGTACTTACATGACCAAAAACCATAGAACCGACATACCGCTACCGATAGCGAACTTTTTCAGGGGAAGAGGGCTAATCTTACTTCATCAACCTGCATTTTTTTCTCTGTTCGTGCATGACAGGTTTCTTCTTCTTCTACCTGATCCTGCAGATCCTGTATCATGCCCGTGAAACTGGTAATTGTGTCGTGGAGCTGATCGTCGAGAAAGGTCTTCTCGTTGGCAATTTTGTGGTACTGCTTCTCGATGGCTATTCGGGTTTCCAGCTGCCGGATTAACTCGCCCCGCAGCCGGTCGGTGTAGAGACAGAGATCCAGCTGCGCGGCTTGGTAGTCCTCGGTGTTCAGCATGCCGCCGTGGTTGATTGGGTTCGAAAAAACCTGTTCCAGAAGGGCCGCGGTGGCGATGTGCCTGAAATTTTTGGAAGATGAGCAGAAACTACAGGGAACCACTGAAACTTTTCGGAAGATGTGTCCCGCCTTGATGAGCAGGACGAAGAGATGAAATAAATCAATGCCGTCGACGAGGATCCAGTCGTAGAAGGTGGATTTGACTTCAGCAATCATGAGAGACTTGATACCTTCTGGAATGGAAGCAGCGAATGGTGAGCGCGATCAAGTCCCGGGACTGGCGACTCAGGGAGCCGAAATGCATCTCCGTGCTGGAGTCTACCAGGAGCTTGAATTTCAGCGTATCCAAGGGGTGAATCAGCACCCGCGGGTAGTCGCCGGAGTAGGTAATGGAGATTTCGCGGTCAAACCTGATGTTGTATGGGCGTTCTGTGCAATACAAATCCAAGGAGTGAGCACCCTGAAAAATATAGGCCTGCAAGGCAAACACAAGAAGTTCAGCGCCATGCTCTTGGAGTTGGAAATGGAAGCTAAGCAGAAATAAGACGTCGCTCCTTATGGCACCAGAGCCGTTACTACTAGTACTATGCACCTCTCCGTCATCCCTGGCTGAATCACTTTGATTTCGTCCGAGGTCACATGCAGCATGTAGTTCTGCTTCGGCTCGTTCTCCTTCTTGTAAAACGTCACCGGAAACCGGCTTCCTCCCGCGCCGATGCTGTTGTCCAGACTGCGCCTCGTGCTGGGGTCCAGCTGAAAGGGGCCAATCTCCCCGATGGCCACGCCCCGGTAGTGCAGGTGGTTCGGGTCGGCGAGCCGGGCCTCCACGACGATTTTGCACCCAATGTCGTCCGCCGAAATCTGGTACATATTGGTCGAGATGCCGGCGATCTCGACCAGGAGGCCCTCGGCCGCGAGGGAGGAGCTAGAGGAAGAGCTGGAGGAGGCGTCTAGGATCCTGGGGGTTTGTTGTAGAGAAAGGAGGGTTCTTGAGTGAGTTTGAATGTGCAGCACGAAACAGATGCAGCATGTTGTTGATCCATGGGAGGAGCTACAACTGTCATGATGCGTCTCCCAGAAGCAAACAACAGTCTTCTGGCACCACTTCTGCAAAATAACAAGCGTATGAAGATGAACCGTAACCATGTAGTTCGCCTGTAAAAACAGAAAGTAGAAACTGAAACGTAAAAAGAAACAAAACAAGTAGAAAAAATACCGGAAGATGATACCTCCGCTTCCAGGTGCACTTGATCCCGAGTGGGAGTTCGGACCCGGACTCGGCCTTGCGCTCGTTGGCGGACGCGACCAGGATGCCGGTGTTCGAAAACGCGGCCCCGCCCTCCAGGCGAACCGAGAAGTCGTAATTGTAGTCCCCGCGGACCACGCCGTAATTCTCGGCTCCAACCATCTGTCCCGACATAATGCCGCGGATGAAGTCCACGGCGCGGCCGTGCAACGGACTCACGCCAGACTGCATGTTGACGGAGCAGGTTTTGTGCTTCCTCCGTGTTCTTTGTGGTCTTAAGAAGAGCTCCAGCACTCACGGTGCCTGCGTTATTCGGCTGGTGGTTTACAAATCCAAGAAAACTTCAATAATGCGTCTACGACTGGTCAGGGTTAGCGTCAAATCTGTTGCAACATTTATGTTTCTTGAGCGGCGTGCGTGTGGTTCTGAAATACCATTTTTACAGTGATGAACCCATAAAAGGCATCTTCCTCGTCCACTGGCAACCAAAATGTCGAGAAGCAAGAGGATCTTCAGATGGAAAGCGCGCTCAAAATAAAGAACTTGCGCTACACTACAACAGAAACAGATCATGCTGTAGACTGCAACGAAACAAGAAATGCCAAACACAATGACTCCACCAACACAGGTTCGAAGAGAAGCGCAGACGCCACGCACCCACCGACGACGTTGGTGGCCGCCGCCGAGTCAGACCTCTGGGCGTGCGAGCTCCCCTTGCATTGATTTTTCATTTTGTTCTGTTTTCGATTGAAGCAACGCAAGATAGATAGAAAGGCGGCCGGCCGGTTAGAATTAGAACCCACTTCGCGGGCGCCCGGAAAACACTGGCCACCCTACCAGAGGAGACATAGGGCGGGGCACTACACGACGGGCCACCCACCGCCCCCGCTCGCGCTCGGCCCCTTCAAAAATAAAGAAAACAAAACACGGCGAAAACCCAAACACGCAACATGGGCGCGCGCCCTCGCCCTGTGTCTGGGTGCCAATCGCCCCCCCGCCTAGAAGCCCGCCGGCCTGGGAGGGGCGGGGGGGAAGCTTGCGGCGCGAATTGCGGCGGCGCGCCCCCGCGGGTGCCTGCAACGAACGCACGGGGGCGCGCTCGCTGCCGCCCGGCGGACTCACGCCCGCCCCCCCCGTGCGAGCGAAGGGCTGCGGCCGGCCGGGGATCGGATTGGGCGCGCGCCCCGGCCCTGGCTTTGACATAGATAACAACAGCGAGCGCCGGGGGCGTCGGGGCGCAGCGTCTGCCCGCGGTGTCCCCCGGCAGGCTTCGCGCGTAGTGGCATATGTTACCGCACGCGATTCGTCCCCATCGTTCTCTCGACGCCAAGGGCGCGCCCTCGGAGAAGCAATTTTCTGCCCCGGCAAAGTAAGACGCGGCCAATCGAATCCGGCAAAGAATGAAACGGCCGCGCCCCCGCCGGGCGACTCGGTTGCTTTGCCTACGCAACTTCCGCCCGTGTAGCGGTTGGCGTCCACATCTCGTCGCGGCCCACCCAGAGGGAAAGGCGCAGGCAGGTCCCCCACAGCCGCGGCCCTAGAAACACCGCGCCCACCCGGCCACGCGCCGGGTGAAGGGGCACGGAACGAGGGGCGGCAGGAACCCCGACCGGCGCCCCACCTGCTCGCAATGCCGGCAGCCGGCGAAGCCGCTCCACATGCTGGGTGGGCAAGCGCAGAACTTCACCAAAACAATGCCGCCGATGCTTTTGATGCTGATGGCGGTTTTCCACTTTGAAACGCCGACCCTTGGCTCATACACTTCCCCGGGGCTGGCGGCGCGGGTAGGCAGGTCGTCGGCGCTATGCGCGCTGGCAGGCCTTGCCCAATCGAGGGCGCTGCCTAGTTGGCCCAGTGCCTGGCCGACGGCGGAATGTATGCCCGGCCGTCATTGGCGCAACCTGTCCGGGCGTCATCTCATTCATATCCACGACGGCGGCGCCGATCACCAATCTAACAACGCCGCGCAGAAGTACACAGCTGGCGCGCTGTCCCCTCTATCTCACTCCGTCGCCAGTTTCGGCCGCGGGGGCCGCGCCTGATGTCGCTCAGTCGGGTGCTTGGCTGTAGCCAATCGAAGGAAGCGCGCCAAAGCTCGGCGGGCACGCGGCGCCCTTGTGCCGGTCCTGCAGGGCGCCCCGCTCGCACGAGAACGGCGGCCGGTGGGCGTCTATGTTCCGCGTGATTGCTGAGCGGAACAGGCTGGCTGGCCTGGCGTCCCGGACCCAAAGGGACCCGAAACAGGACGGCCCTGCTGGGAATGAAGCTGCGCACGCATTCTAGTCTTCGCGCGATGTATTTCCACAACACGATCGATTTTATTTTTTTGTTCCCGCTGGTAGCGCCTGGTTGATCGGCTGACGAACAACTCAACTTTACGCGACACGCAAGAGCAAGCCGAAGCCAAGACAAGATCATGGCATGCCTGTCTACAACTACGTACTTCTGCTGGCACCTTCGATTTCTTGAAGTTCGTCATTTTTTTACGAGAGCACACATCTCTACACTTCTCAGTTCCAGAAGGTGCCAAGCCTTGTGTGTGAGTCCTCGATGCATCGACATGGGTCTTGCAATCTTCTCTTCGGACTCATATTGCAACACATCGAAAGTGGAACGCGCTTTGGGTTGGAAGCCGAATCACGTTTGGTGCGCCGGCGCAGCCCCTCGTTATCAACTTCCTGCGCCCACCAGTCCAGGAACGCCGCCTGCTCTTCGCAACTGATCATACTCGCTTAGCGAATCTACACCGCGCAACGTGGTCACCACCTCTCCCGCCTCAACTTTATTCCCAGACACCACTATGCGCACCCTCGCCGGGGGTTTTGGCGGAAAGTACATGGCCCGGATGAAGCGGTCTTTCTGACGCCGGTCCCACTTTTCGTTGACGATCCCGTCCTCTGGAAAGCGCTTGTAGTGGTACGGGTACTTCTGCTCATCTAGCTCCACCGTCGCGGTCCGTGCCTGCTGTATCCTCGCGACTTTCTCTGCTTTAACTTGATTCCTAATATCAACTTCAACTTGTAGACCAACGGTTTCTCTATCTCCTTGTACTTCCTCGTCACCTGCTGCAGCCCCCCGTATCCTGCCCCCCACCTCCTCCGCGAAAAATAGTTGCAGCGTCCAATCGAAACAGAGCTCCAGTGCGTGGAGAATTTTCCGGTTCAGGGAGAGCGCCGTCTCGATCCCCTCCGATATCGGGATTGCGTGCTGGTGGTAAATGGGGCCGCTGTCGAACCGCTCCAGCATCTCGTGCACGGTCACGCCAGATTCCTTGTCGCCTTCGAATATCGGCCAGAACTGGCACAGGCTGCCCCGGTGCTTTGGAAGGAGGGACGGGTGCAGGTTGACCGCGAGCCCTTCCGGAACGAGCTGGAGGACCTGAGAGGAATAGTAGAGCACATGACTGTGCATCAACGTCAAGTGCTGCGGCGTACTAGACGATCTAGTCTTATTTACAAATTTTGCGTGACAAATTAAGTAAGATTTTTCCGGCAAACAAATTTTGTACGTAGTAAGTGGTACCTCAAGTTGAATTTTCTTCGGATACAAGACGGACACGATAAAGTCGGGCTGGAATTCTGCGCACCGCGTCGCCACGTCTTTGCGCTTTACCGCCGCTTGCTCCTGCACTAACCAGCCGTCGAAGAGAAAATCTTGGTTCGCCGCAAGGAGATTTTTCGGCGTGGACACCGAGGCCGCGGCGCTCATGCAGCCGCTGCCAGAAGACGACGTTATTTGATGCTCCTGAGAAGAAGTAGTTGCATGTCTGTTCTGGTCCACTTCTTCTACTACACCGGTATGCGCGGTCGTAAGAGCCGCTGCCTCTACTGGTACCGCCTGTCGTGTAGAAGTTCCTGCTTGTGTTCTTTGTCCTTGAGTCTCCTGGAACAAAGTGTTGTCTGCATTTCTCACTGGCACATCGCCCGCGGTCAGGACCAAAACTTCCAGACCCGGCACCACCGCCGCCTTGTAATGCTGAATCCAGACCAGCAGTCGGGACAAAATCTCGCTTTCCGTTCGCGTGAAAAGCAAGAGACGAGTGGGAGGAGGAGGAGGAGGAGAGACAACTGGAGGTGGCATCATTCATTTTTATCGGAGGGAAGAAGAGTGGCTTTGAAAAAGCAATTGTGTCGGGTTGAGACGACGAAACCCAATTTTCAACTCTGATCAATTCGCATAGGTCGCAGCCGCTACAGCAATATCTGATCTTCGAGTAAGTACAAGAAACGCATTGATTTAAAAAAGTAGCGCAGCGACGTTGTATTGTTGACCACCAGCAGAAAAATAAATCCATACTTGTTTGATAGAGCGGAGCGGGCAACAGTGCAGATCTCTTTTGTGGTAAATGCGACAATCAGCATCAGTGAAGACGGATGCTAGTACGCGCTATCGCGGTTGCGAAGCAAGGAGATCAGACACGACAAATACGAGCGAAAGCAAGCCGCACTTCAGCAACAAGCAAAGACAAAACACGGCGAACCTCCCTTCTACTCTGTCATCATTTCGTCGTCCGTCGAGTTGTTCCTTGGTAAGTTTTGAGATTCTATTGTATGTCTTTTTCAGCAGAAGAGAAAAAAAGTTGAAAACGATTTGTATTGGTTCATTTATTAGGAAGATTATTTCGATGTTGTATTCCATTCGTTTATTTGCGAGTCCTCGTCGAGCGCGTTCCCCCGGGAAAATTTTTGCTTCATCGTGTCTAGACCACGATTTTTACGAGTAGTTTCTGTCCGGCGAGAGGAAGACGTTGACGCACAAGATCTAGCAGTGTAAGCGGAAAGGTTCTTTGTTCTCAATGGGGTAAGCACGTCGGAGCAAATGCAATCGCTTAGTTAATAGCGGAGGTGGCGGTGGCTATATTCTTTAAGTAAAAAGAAGTCGAAAGTTGTTCAGACTTTGTACAGTGAGGAGCATGTCCTTTTCTTGCGTTAGTCGGTGCTAGAATATTTCAAAAAATTAGGGCCTGTGGAGTCGTGCGCGCTGTTGTCACTTGCAAAACCTAACAATATCGTGACATTTTTTTCTTCTTTAAACAAGAATAAACTGAAACCGATTTTGAAAAATGAAACGCATAGACTTTCTAGCTTTCGTCGGTCTTCTTTTCAAAAGAGCTACGGAACGAGTGGAATTGAAACGCCGAAGAGGAACGTGCAATAACACGCTGTCAAGGCGCAAAAGCATCGCTTTGAAAAAATAATTCCCGCACTGGCGGGGAGCTTGAAAGTAGGATCTACATCTACACACAATTTTCATAAGATGCCTGGAACTGGATGCCTATTGGCTTTTTGAAAGATGGCGGAGAAATCAAATAAGTAAGTATTTTCTTCAAAGGGACCACCACTTTTGTTCGCTCAAGAAGTCAAAACATTCGCGAAGCGTGGTCAAAACTTCTTTTAGTTTTAGAAATAGACGCGGTATGATGAAAATTATAATTACGAACAATTCGTTTTCGCAAGAGCAAGAGGGCAGGAGCAAGCAATGTCGATGGTAAAAGGAAAAGCGAGAACGATACCTTCACATGATATCAAGACATGACAATGGTCATGTTGATGTTGGTGTAGCTACGCTAAAGCAATTATGAAGTAGAGCTACATCCGGCGTCGCCGTCAGCTAGCACATGCAGACTGTACTAATTGGTGAAAGACTCACTAGAAGGAACTTGCGCAACGAGACCTCGGGAAAATTCTAAGGACAAAGTAACCAAATACTTTGAACTTTTTTATTGGAAAAGTTCCATCAAGTTATTACTGTAGACGCACAAGAAAAGTCAGTCAGAAAGAAAAGAAAAAGCAAAGAACGATGGAATACTTACTTTACAATTTTTATTGTTTAGAACGGCCGAGAATGAGCATTTGCTGCTGCATCCACGCCGCAAATATAAAGATCTTACGGAATTCTCATTTGGACTGGTTTTTAGCCTTTTTCTTTTTTTAGCCGAGATCACACGTCGAAAACTACCGAAGAAAATGTCAATAACAGGCACAGATACAGTACTCCCGTAACTCTACGCACCAGAGAAGGAAGACCAAAACAAAAACTCGTATCAACTATCAAGTTTTATTAAAGAAAAGAGAGCTAAAACGAAGACCACGTCAGAGAAGTAAGCTGCTTTCCTGCCTCTAAGATAGAACCAAAGCGCGCGGCTTGTCGGCGTCAGTTCGTATCCAGAAATAAAGTACTGCCGCGAATGGTATTTGCGCTAATTGTGTCATTTCTCATTTTTGGGTTCTTGCTGCCTGAGTATTCCTACTTATTCACCTGAACGCTACAAGATCATACACGAATTCGCGCTCGGGCTCGCATTCTAGATGTAGTGTTTCTTCCGCTGCTTACTTCCTAGTCCTCATCTGTCACGTTTTTTAGTCGATCGATTGCAAGCGACTTTCTGAGTGTCATCGAATTTTTATGTAAAAATATACAACAAAGAAGAGGCCGCCTGCTCTACTTCTAGTGAATTGATGTGTAAAAATATCACACGGATACTTACGCCAGCCGTCCGCCTCTGGCCGACTGTCGACGCGATCAGAACCCGAAGCAAGTTCAACTGATCACCATGGTATACAGAAACAAAAGACTGCTCCGCAATTATGCTCGAGTACTATGTATATGTAAATGCAGCCGCCGCCTGCTCTGCATCAGGATATTTGATTTCATATTTGTAGAAGAACCTTCAAAAACTATAATGCTAGTACTTGTTCCTGGTAATAATGAATCCCAATGTGGCGCTGAGGTTTCGTTCTATTATAGTTCCATGGAATCATTATTTTGTTCATGCGTGTCGCCGTTCTTGGTCTAGGAAAGTCGTCCCGCTGGTGTGGTTTGTAGCATGTGAAACAATAAGTAGACAGACCCGCCTTGCCACCGCGTAACGTTCCAAGACTTTATCCAGAGACGGCCGCACACAGAGGGTTCTAGTACCACTCTCACTTTTTCTTTTTAATTTTGTGTTATTCTTATTTGCTGATCATGATCTGAGAAATAAATCTATCATTTTTATTGCGGACCACTGGAAATGGTCCCTTCGCCACGCACCTCCTGTTTCACATACGGCCCCTGGTGCTCTGACGCAGCTGCTCCTGTAGAAAAGTAGAACGGTGGCACGTCCTCCTCGTGCGGCGGTCCTATACTCGCGTCATTGGCAATCGAGACGAGATCCGACAGTCCAGTGTGACTGCCACTGGCAGCACTTCCGGTGCTGCCCGTTCTTGAAAGAGTGCTGTTCTCGCGATGAAATAGTGTTGTCGTCGTGGCGAGGGAAGAGGAAGATGGTTTTCGCTGCGGAAGTGGATCTCCTCCTCGGTGCAGAAACGACATCTGCCCAAGAACCTTCCCCGGCGCGTGGTCAAGCACGTCCGGCATGGGTGTCTGGCACACAAAAATCGCCCCGGGGTCTTCTACTTCACGGATGGTGCGCCGCACTTGTCCTCCGTCTTGTTCCACCTGTAGTTCTTCTTCGCAGTCTTCGTCGCTAGTACTTTCAGAAATCTTTTGCGAGGACGGCGGGATCTTGCGCATGCGTCTGTGTTCGGCGAGTCGTGATTTCGAAGTTGTACTCCCATGGCCCCTGGATCTAGAAGTACTTCCGCCAGGACCTCCACGGTAATTATTGTACCAAAAACCTGGAGCTTGAACCGCTGAACAAGGAGAAGCGGCTCTACTTCTGTCATCCTCGGAGAAGAACGAGCCGTCATCTTCGGAACCGTCGCGAAAATCTCCCTTAACATGATCTCCGTCTCCCGGCAGCACTGGTAATCCTAGCATTTTCACGTCCTGAACAACATCATCCACGACCCGCGAGGCAGAAGTACTAGCACAATTCCCACTAGTACTAGGACTAGTTGCACCTCCGCCTCCAACAAGTTCCCCACTGGGATGCTGAAAGGCATCACCTTCAGAAGCGAACGCGGATGTGGAACTGCAGTGCGCCCCCTCTTCTTCAATCCTGAATAGCTCATGTCCGGAAGAGAAGGACCGTTGTAGGGTGGAGAATTGATTCAAACTACCGCGTCTGCGAAAGCTATCCGGATCGCCGGACGAGGAGTCGCTGAACGATGCCGCAGTCGGAGAAGATGTGGGTGCAGCACCGCCCGCCGGGCTTCCTAGTCCTTCGACTGGAGACTGTGTAACTGCCAAAAGCGACTCGTGCAGCGCCGCCTCAATCTCGTTCTGCAATATCTTCAGATCCTCCTCTTGCATTTTTGGGTCGGCGGAAGCGGGCTGAAGAACAAAGTCTCGAAGCAAGTGCTCATCGTCCTTGGCCGCACTGCCGCTGTGATGTAATTTTGTCGTTGAGATAACCATATCGTGATATCCATCTTGTCATGTGATCACTATTCGGGGGAAGATCAAAATTTGATAAAATTGAAACCACGACCAACTACATCAACATGACGGAACAACGAAGACGATCATCATAGAGCGTTTTAAGATCGATGCGCCTGAGTTGTATTTTGCCTAACACTAAAGTTGCGCTCCATCTTTCATAGCCGAAGCGCAGTATACTACCTTGTTGGTCCCAACCCCTGAGGTGAAAATCCCGACGCAGTACCCCTATCCCCGCTGCCACCCGAAAACTGTCGCAAGGGGGATGCGGTCAAAGGCGAGCTTGAGCCTCTCGTCGGGGAGGAAACTCCGCTTCCAAAGCTTGTGCTAGACGAACTGCGAGACCGGTCAGGCGGTGAGAAGTGAGGGCGAGGCTCCACTTCGGCCGCGCCGCTGCCGCCAGCGCTAGTCCCTCGTCCAGGTGGTGAGTTCATCCGGTGGTGCCTGCCGCGGCTGCCACACTGTTCCTCATCGTCGCTAGTTGTAGCTAAACCAGCCAGATTACAACTCACACTACTGGAAGACTTTGACTTGTGCATCCCCTTGCCCGCCCTGGAAAGACCACTACTGCTGGCGCCCTTCAGGAGTTCCGGTTCTTCGGCCCGAGCTGCGTACGGCCCCAAGCTCGCCAGACCCCCGTCCACTTGTTCTACGCGCTTCAAGGGTCCCCCGTCCGGCGGGGAAGGCACGCGTGGTCTACTACTTCTCTTGCCGGACCGACGGGACGAGGAGGATTTGGAAGGCTTAGGTGGGGCACCTCCGCCACGCAGACCCTGCGCCACACCGAGAAGGAACTGCAACGCGGCGCCAACGCCTGCAGGTGTGGGGGTACTAGACGTGGGGCTTCGGTCGGACGACGCGGAAGAACTACCTCCTGATGAAGACGCAGACCCGAAGGCACTGGCAGAAACACGACGTGGGGAAGATGCGGAAGCAGATGCTGCAGCTCCACCTGCGAAGCTTGATGCTCCATCGGTCGCAGCTGTCGTCGTGGTGCCGCCGACTACAGGCGTGCGCTGCTGTTCGGAATGATCACTTGAAGGCTCTTCTGCTTGTTGATGTCCAGGTGCAGCTCCTGGGGAAGACGAGCCGGCGCTCTGTTGGTGCTGCATTCGGCGTAGAAGTGTGTAGCAGCTGTGCGTCACTAGCCGCTGCATCTGTTTCACGCTCATCGTTGGGATTTGCGGCATTCGTGCGCTACCGGCCTGGGCGAGCACAGTTTCAAAGAGGCTCGCCATCAGGGTGAAGCTGTGTTGGCCCCCGCTGGCGCTGGGATTCGGATTCGCCTCTGCGGTTGCAATTGCTCCGGCACTGCTGCACACGGCTGCCAGTTGTTGTGCTGCATGATCCGGCGACTGGAACTGGGTCGACGCCGGCTGATCCTGCAGTTGGAGTTGCAGCGGGTTTGTGCTGGAAGTTCCTCTGCTGGTGGGGGATCTCACAAAAGAAGGCTGCGCTGTGATGTTGTTGTCCGGTGGTCGGGAGGGTGCGGAAACGTCGTGCAAGGACTGTACCGCCGAACCGCCGGTCGTGCTAGAGCCTGCTAGTGAAAGCGGGTCGACGGAAGTTCTCAAAGGAGACGTTGTGCTTGTAATGGGATTTTTTCTCTTATCTGCACTCGCTGCGGTGCCCACACTCCCATCTCCGCGCGTGGAGGGAACTCCTACGGTCCTTCTGAGTGATAATCCTCCGGCGATCGCGGCGGAGTGGGCGAACACCAGTGCGAACGCTACAATTCTCATTTTTGGCGCGCCAGAGTACAAATGCAATCGCTGTTCGGTCATTTTGTGGTTTTTTGAGACAAAAAATTGGAGAAAACCTCCTGGCGTAAATATCAACTGATTTGCCTTCTTTTTGATTGATTCACCGGCGGTGGCGGTGCATATCGATATCGTGTCCGAAATAAATATTATCGTTCTGTTGATGACTTAGCGTTGGTTAGGTTACTTAGGTTCTTTAGGGCATTTCTATTCGTTTACTCATTCTTGAAATCGTATTTTCATCGCTTGTCGTAAGAGTCAGATGCTGAAGACGATACCGCTAGTAACCTAGATAAAGAAATCGCTTTCCACTCTGTTAATGCTATTTGTCGTGTTCATCCATAAAGATATTCTATAGCTGCGCTAGTAGATACTTAGATAGTGCTGTCTGCTGCGCTGCTAGTGCTATAGATGTGCGTCAAAATAAAAAGATGCGTGTTGAAGCTTAAGCGCAACTCATCAATTTGGTCTGTGTGAAGATCTTATATTGGTTTCTTGAAAAAAAACGTGCACAATTGCAAGAATTTTCATTTTTCTTTATAGCTTTTCCTTTTCGACTGTGGAGAATAATTTTTCATTTGGTGGGAAGGAAACAATCAATCTCACAGTGCAGCAAGGCGAGAACAGTTCCAGCAGGTAAGTGTGCTGGAATTTGCTTTTCGTTTTCCGTGTTCTTGTTCATTCCAGCTACTTCATGTAAGCTGTTGGACAATAAAAGTTTATATCTTGATCGTCAGCGAATAGCACCTCATCATCATGAGCGCAAATCGCAAATAAAACGCGTGTGCGCGTCGGCTACTTACCAAGGTCTTTGCTCGTGTTTTTCATTCAAATATCTTTCGACTTCATCGTTTGTCTTTGTTCGCTACATCTACCCCTCATACTTCAAATAGTGATCGTGGAAGATCTCGCGTGACGAATGTGCTGTCCTCCACAAGCAACTGCGAATGAGGAATGTGTTTCCGGTTTGGCTCGTCTTAGTTTTTGCGATCTACTTTAGTTAGAACGAGCTGGCGCAGGAAAAGAACCAGGAGCGGAAATCTCCGGACATACAACTACCGCACTGACATTTTAGCAACACTCCTGAGCCTGGTGAAGATCTTGAGAGGTGGTTCCTCATCGTGTCCGCTCGGATCTTCCACTATAGAGAGCCGAGGTGGAGGAGGAGTCCACTATACGAGATGATCTTGATGTACTGTTTGCGCGTAGTACAACGCCCTTCCTCTACATCAACTCCATGAGCAACAGGTGAAAACCCATGTCAACATTCTATCTCAAACCTTTTCCGTGAGAATTTTGTCCAGTTCTCTCTCCAACGCCGCCACGCGACTCCGCGTTGCCCCCTGCCCACTGTCCTCTTCCGGGACGAGGTCGCCTATCACAAGGAAAAGTCTTAACGTTAACGCTTTTCACAGATTGCAGTCATGCATCACAAATGTAGCCCAATATGCATGCTATGCATTACAAGTTTTGGCATGTTTATCTTTATGCCTTGCGATGCATTGCTGCATCACAAATTCCGTTAACGTTAACACTTTTTGCTGTGATATCGCCCGAGATGTCATCCGGAAGAACGTCCGAAATCTCCTGCGAGATATGCCCGATGGAGGAGACACTCAAATTGTCCACACCGACTAAGTCGTTCCCAAACGTGAAGCCGTGATGGTGCTGTTGTGTACTAGTTGTCGCGGCGCCGCCACCGGAAGAAGCTGACGCTGCTTGCGCAGGTTCGTCCGGTATAGTCCCCAACCCGCTAGACAGGTGGGACGTCGACGGCTCCTGGAGTTCCACCGTGGCGACGGTGACAGAAGTCTGCTTGTTCGACGCGAGTACCGCACTGGAAGATGCGGAAGATGTATGTCCAGCAGCTGCTTTGTTATGCTGTGTGGAGTTCGAGTTGCGATGTTGATGTTCTTGAAATATTACCGCCGCACTTCCCGCCGTCTGTGGTCCAATTATGCCGCTCCCAACACTCCCTTCCCCCCGCTCCGTCCGCAGCCGCGCGACATCCGCGTCGATCTCCCGCATCAGACTCTGTACATTGCTCGAATCGCAATCCTGGGAGACGTTCGTGGTGGACCTTATCCTCGCAATGTCCTCTTCCAGCTCCTGCCTCAATTTTTCAATGCGCGCCTCATTCGTGGACTTGTTGTTACTCGCGCCAGCAGATGAAGCGTGTTGACTAGCAGCCGCAGCGGCGGCTCGTTGTTTCAGAGACGGCGAATCGGGACGATGGTGCTGTGTCGTGCGAGTGACAACAAACCCGGGCTCTCGGGTCTTCAAGCCCCCGCCGGAAGTTGTAGTTGTTGTGCGTGTAGTTGCTGACGTCGTGGGAGTGGTGCCGCTTGTAGTCTGTCCTCCGGTTGATGTTTTTGCTGTGGCTTGCTTGTTTTTTCTCGCCAAGAAGCAGCTCTTCACGTCTTCTTCTAGAGTCGTCGCTGTTGTCGTCGCGAACACACCCCTGCTGTTGTAATTCTCCGTTAAAGAAACGTGTCGCGAGCTAGACGGGAGCTCGTATGACCCGGAAAGGCGGTATGCATCAGGAACAACAACTCCAGCGGAGGATGATGTGGCTGCACTATGTGCTGCTGTAGTTGTGTGTTTCTGTTTTCTCTCCGCCTGTTCCTTTTTCAGTTTGTACTTTTCAAACGTCAGCTCTTCCTCCAATTCAGACGCCGACATACTCGCGGACGAATTCTTGCTTTCCTGCTTGTTGTTCAGAAACTCGTCTAAAAACTGCTTCGGAGTTAGATGTTGAGCGCCAGCGGTAGTTTGATGTTTATTCGGCAACCACGAGTTGGACACGGGATCTGCTCTTCGCCGGTAGAAATCGTCGCTGTCGGAAAACTTTTTGATCGGGCTCGCTTGGTTTATCTTTCCCAAAAAATCATCCACCTCTTGCTTCGTCACTGATTGACCATGTATTTGCGCCGGCCTGGGTCTCGATGAAGACGCCGAAAATGACGACGAAACGAATTCTGGCCTGCTGGGCCAGCCTCCTGCTGCGGCATCTGACGCGAAGAGAAACTGTGGCTGTGCAGTTGTGCCCGAGGTCGTTATTCCTTTGTTATTTTCAGGATCCTCGTCTGCACTACTTCCGCCGATCACTTCCTCCTCCATGCCCCCATCTGGATCGCCGACACCCAAAAGACCACCCGGCCCTGCCCCAGGATAAAAATTCCGCTCCAAATTGCCCGCGAAATTCCGCTTGGTCGCCGCCGAGGCTTCGAGCCCCGAGCTCAAATACCGCACCTTGTTGGAAAATTCCCCGAACAGGGTGTTCGACGAAGTGCCGTTCGTCCCGATGAGATCAATCTCCTCGGCTGCGGACAGGGGTTGTAGGACGGGTTCGGGGATTGGTTGAGAACCTGTTGTTCGAATGTTCAGGTTGATGACTTTGTCCCCGGGTTTGATCTGAACCTGCAGACCCGGGCCGCCGGCATTAAGTCGTGATTCGGTCGCGACACCGATATCTTCGTCAGGAGATGTAGTTGACGCAGCAGCAGCTCCAGAAGTACCACGGGGGCTGAAGACCTTGACTAGCGTTGGCTCCCCTGGTGCTTCCTCATAATGATCTTCCGCTTGCGAGTTTTTACTAGTTCCACTTCTCATCTTCGGCCTCCACTGCGTGTGCCCCGTGGAGATGACGTGCGAGTTTTTTGCTGACTTGGCCACCATACAACCGCTGTCTGCGTCCAAGCTGAATCGCATGGATGAGTCGCTGGACAACTCGGTGGGCGCGCCCTCGATGGAGGAAGCAAGCGGATTTTTATCATCGCTGCTTCTCATCTCTTTTTTCTTCGCGGAGGTGGCAGATGAAGTCTTCTGCTTGTTGTTTTCAACAACATCTTCTCGAAGATGATGGCCCGCAGTGCTCCTCTTTGAAGTGCCGGCCCCGCTAGACGTTGTTCCTCCAATCTTCTCGAAGCTGCTTGAGTGCAGCAAGCGCAGGGGATCACGTAGTCCTCCTTCTGTTCCAAGAAACTTCTTCTTCTCCGCTGTTGCGAAGAAATTGGTCAATTTTTCCACCTCGCTGTCCACGTGCTGCTCCATCTGTTTCTCAAACTGCATCAAATCCGCTTTCCTTACCGCTTCCAACTCCTGGATCTCCTTCCCGTGGTTCGTGATCCTGTCCGCCAGCCGGCGTTCCGCGTCCTCCGCCTCCTTCACGGCAAGGAGCCATTTCTGATGCAGTTCCGTTTTTTCTTCCTCGATCGCGTCTCGTCGTTTCTCCACCCAGTCTTTCTCCTGCTGCAGGAGGGTGACCTGATAGTTGGTAAAATTGCAACATAATAGGAGATTTATCGTTGAACAAGAGACCACTTGGCCTCTGCGTCAACATATCGCTACTGTTAAAGTGCTGCTGCATAATTTTGCAAGTTTGCAAGTGTCTTCATCAGTAACACTATATGTACCTTCTCCAGCAATTGCAATTTCTCTTCCCGCAAGTTTTTCTCTTCGACTTTCCACTGCCCCTCCTGCTCTTCCGCCCGTTCCTGCAAATTCTTCACCTGTTTCTCATGCTGCTCCCGCAACGCGGTCCTAGTTGCGTCCTCGGTGTCACAAACTTTTTTCTGCATCTCCGCCGCGATCTCGTCCTTTTGCTTCTGCAGGGTTTCGATCTGGCTTTTCATCTTCAATTTCTCCAGCATCTCCGACTCGGCTTTCACGGCCTGGAGCTTCGTGAAATTCGTGCCGTCAACAGGGTTTACCTCGTCTTTATTCAGTAACCGCCTCGCTTCCAAGGCCGCGACCCGCTCGGAGACGGACAGTGGTTTGGTGTTTTCTTTCTCGTCACCAGGCGAATTCGATTTGCTGTCCCGCCCTGCTGCGCCGCGAGGACTTCTTGCGACATTCTCTGGCGACATTGGGAGCAGGTGTTGGTACGACAGTTCCTCGGGAATTTCCTCATCTTCTTCAGCAACTTGCTGGTCTTTCCCGATCGGCACGCCTGCGGCTGTAGCACCCACCTGGCTCGTCTTAGTCGAAGTTCGGGTGTCGGGTTGACCTGCTGGGCCACCACCTGCCCCGGAAGATCCCCCACCGTAAAGTTTTTTCTTCAAGTTCTCCAGCTCTGCGTTGCGGGTAAACAGCTCTGCCAGCAGGTGATCCACCTGGCGGCTCAGAAAATTGTCATCTGCCCGGTTGTTCAAATTGTTCACCCGGCCGTCTGGACTGAAGAAGTCGGTTGCAGCAGGGAGGCCTGAGTCAGAATTTTTCATCGGAAAGTTACTTCCCCCTCCGGAAGTGATGGTGGAAGGCTGGATCGCGGTCGATCCCATCAGCACCGTGGCACTCAGCGATCCCCGGTTGTACTGGTGCATGCGCGTCGAATCCTTCAGGAGCTGTTGTTGTTGTGCTGATTGATGCGGAGCTCCGGGAGTCAGGCTGTTGCTGAGAAAGAACTGGCGCGATGACGATGACGGTGCTGCTGCTCCCGCTTGTTTCAACAGTCCTTCTCCAAAGCCTGCCGCTGCAGCGGAAGACAAACGGAGTTTTTCCTTCTCAGTAGAGGCAAAAACCGTATCCACCGACTCGTTGATCGCGGGGTTTTGTGCTGTGTCAACGGGTGGATTTTCATCTCCCGGTAGATCATCATCCTCCCCTGCCATGTCCACGTCGCCACCGAAGCGCTCCACGGCCAGCGGAATCGGCACCGCCATGCGGGTGCGCCGCGGTCGCTGCTGCTGCATGCGGGTGGAGTTTACGAATGATGTCATTTTTTGCGCCGTCTGCTCCAACTTTATTACCTTGTGACAACAGTCTCCTTGTGGGAGTATACCTCCATCTGCTTCACCAAAACGGAAACACTTCACACTACACAGTTCGCAAGACGTTCAGAGACAACCTGCTCTGCCTTTGACGGTTTGGTCTACCACACTTGCCAGAATCATTCCTATGCCCGGCAAGAAAGGACAAAATTGCAACACTTTGGCCGACCCAGCAAGTTTGACGCTCATCATCAGGAGCGAAGCGTCGGGCTCTCACTCACTCTTGCTTATCGTACCAACCAACAATCTCAGGCACAAGAGAGACACCCGTCAAAATGCGCACCCCTCCCACAAGAACAATTGACCCTGAGCCGAGCCGGAGCACTTCTGCATGCTGTCTCCTTGTGCTTCCGCTGCGTCCATGCCCGTCTAAAAGCCGGCTCATTCAAGTAGAGTCGCCATGGGCCGACTAGGCGCACGCGATCGCCACGCCAAAGGAGGGCAAGCATGGCACTGCCGAGGCTTAGTTGCACCTCCCCATGAGGACGGCGACAGACCGCAACACGAGCGGCCGAAACTTTCTCGGACCTAGAAGCGTCCAACACTAGATACGCTATCAATCTAGTATGTCAATGTCTAGAAAGAATCGCAACAAACATTCCGGGCCGGCGGCGCATAACCCCATGGCGCGCCACAGACATTGAAGAAACATACATCCCGGACGCCCGGCGCCGGCCCACACCGCGGCGCCGGCAGGTCGCGCAGCCTCCTTCACTGGGCTACAGAGTCCGCGCTCGGGGACGGAGGGGCACCTCCGGGGGCGTGCGTGCGTGCGTGCGGAGCAAGCAGAGAAGGGGCCGGCACGACCACAGACAAGGCCGGCGGGCGGGACGAAGGCGCGTTCGTCCGAAAATAGGGGGGCGGCCAGCAGAACGCGCCTGGTTGCTTGCCAGGAACTGCGGCGGCCCCGAGACTACCCCACGCGCGAGGGGGCCCGGGCGCCTTGCAACCGGGCGGGGGGCGGGGGGGGGCTGGTTCCTGCAGGTGAAAGAGCGCGCGGGGGCCCGGAAGAAATCCATCGAACACCTCAACCCCGACGCCCGGAGGACTCTGGGCCCATCAGGCGACCACACTCTTGGGGGAGCGTGAACATGTCGCGACCGATTCCGCCGCGAAATTGGGCCCGGGCCCCGACGCCCCCCGAGCCCCCCATCCGAACGAAATCAACCCAGCCGGGGGCGGGGTCGCGGGGGGCGCCCGCCGGCCGCGACTGCGTGCTGGCGAGGGCCTTGGCCGGGCGCGGGGGCTGCGAACATCCATGCGCCGCGGGCGCCGAAGCGCAGGGGCGCTCTGCGAGACAGTGCGCGCATGGCTCCCGCCAGCCGGCGCCCCATCGCGCGCCCGGCAGCGAGGTCGCCCGGCAAATGCCGGCCCGGCAGGCAGAGTCCCGCCCCCCGGGCGGCGGGCCCGGGGCGCGGGCGCGCCGGCCGCCCGGCGCAAGACAGAACGGCCCCGCTTGGAAATCCCCGCCCGGTCGGGCGCGCGGGCCGGGGGGGCAAGGTTCCATCCCCCCCGCCCCGGGCCGAGGCCGGTCCCAATCAACAATGCACCAGGCCGCCCACACACACTTGGCACGCCTGCCAGGCCCACCACACTCACTCGCTCCAGGGCGAGCGAGGCCCCAATCCCCCGGCGCATCGCCCCTCTGCGAACCGTCGACAAGCAGGGGGCGCC
This sequence comes from Amoebophrya sp. A120, assembly GCA_905178155.1. Classification (NCBI taxonomy): domain Eukaryota; class Dinophyceae; order Syndiniales; family Amoebophryaceae; genus Amoebophrya; species Amoebophrya sp. A120. Next base: position 4,790,003 of record CAJINV010000004.1, on the reverse strand, counting down.
CGTCCAACACCCCACCGGCAACATCCTGCGACTGCGTCCGCCCCGATCGGCGATCGACCTTTCGCCGCCCAATACAGTTCTAACGGCAAGGGCCAGGAGAGAGGAAGTAGGAGAAGCGCCCGCGGCGGGGGCGGCGCTGCAACCGATCTGATCCGGCCCAAATCGGGCGCGGGTCGCCCTGGGAGGCAGATGGAAGCCGGCCCCGCCGTCTTCCGGGTTCCGGGCTGCCCACCCTCCACCAACCAGCAGAACCGTCCCCCGAGTATGTAAGCACACGGCAGCCGCCGCACTGATCGAACTTGCCACGGCCGGCGTAAAGCCAAGCAGCTCCCTGCCTCCGCCCCATCCGCTGAAAGCCAGCGCGCCCGGGCCTCTGGCTCGCAAAATTTATCGCGGCAAGCATAAACGCTAGGCCGGTCGCCAATGTGTCGGGGCGTGCTTTGGGCGAGTCAGCCTGAACGCTGAGGGATTTTCTGTAGATGAACACGTCTCATTCAATTTTTTGAGTCAAGAAATCTTCCTCGTTCTTTCGCAGCCTTACCGTGTCGAGTCTGAAAAGGCTGCAGAGTCCGGGCTCCTCACGAAAGGAGTGCGCGCGAGTTATCGACCGACTCCTGATGTTAAAATTCGAGATCCTGGCGCTGTAAAAGAGCAATAGGTCGTCCAGCGCAAGTGCTATATCTTTGATTCATCAAGTACTCCATTCCCTTTTCGAAGCTACGCTGTGGCTGTAGCTGCACGCAAAATCTTGAAGGATAAGTCACGCTTATTTCGATTGGAACCGCAAGTGGTAAAGAAAAATGTTCGATACGCAAAATAATGTACTTTTCTTTATCATAGATACTTCTACACTCCGCACAACATTGCAAAACCTTCAGTAAGGACGAAGACTTGCACCGCAAGCGCCACCGCACCTCTCTCATCCGTTTTTGGATTTTTCCACGCCCTCCAAAATCTGTGCGTGTTTCCGAGAGTCCATGACCTGGGCCAGGATTTGCATCTTCAAATCGCCTATGCATTGCAACAGCATCGTACTAGTAGAAATCGCATGAGAAACGTCCTCAGCATGAGAAATGGAATTTCTGATACTGATTTACCTTCTTGGGAATCAGATTTGTAATGCAAGACTGCGATTACTACGAGTACGATACTTTTGCACAGCATATCGCCCTTCTTGTCGTGGCCGAGGACACCGCCGGTCGGGTGTCCGTGCGACATCCACTTGGAAGACCAGTCGCCCAGGCTGGCGTTGTGCATGTCGTGGTGGTGGGTGGACATAGGCGCTTTGAGCTGCGCTTGACCGCCACCGCCGCCGGAAGTGCCGGCTCCAGCCGCGTTCACGTGGCGATACACCTGGAAGGAAGTAGATGCATTCGTGTTCGCTCATCAGAGTTCATCTCTACTTACGTGGTTGTCAGTCTTCTTGATGTTGCGCAATGAAAAGCAGCAGGTACTACTAGACATTGCAAAAAAACAATCTTCTCCGTATTCTTTTCATCACACAATCAGAAAAGATCCCCTTCAACTATACCAGTATCGGTGGTTCCTCGTCTCCGAATGCCGAGAACGCCAGCAAATGGTGCGTCCGCGACCACTGGACGTCCACAATGGGGCTCGAGAGTTGCACGGGAATCTGCGCCTCCCAGTCCACCACGTGCTTGCCCGAAGCGGTGTTGAAGAAAAACAGCCGGCCGGATTCGCACCCACTAACGATCGTCTTCCCGTCCGGGGCGATCGTGGAGCGGATCGGAAACTTGCTGTTGCTGGTTCCACTGATCTCCGTGAACACGCGCACCGAGTTGTTCTGCAGGGCGCACAGACCTGATTTTAAGTTTCATTCTCAACATGACGGTACCGTAGAAGTAGTCTCGTCAAGCAAAGTAGGGCGCGGCGGCGCTTGGAAGAGTCAAATGCTGCGGACATGACCAAGCCGTCGCATTTTGTCTTTGAAATGAAAGTAGCCAGAATCCCTCTCTACTATATCAATACGAATCAAGTTATCTTTCGCATTCAGCACGACCCAGTCGTCCGCGTTCGTGAGCGTCGCGCCGCCAAAAACCTTGCCGATCTGCAGTTGCTCGGTGACTATCTCGATGTTGTAGAAGAAAAGACCGAGCATTTCGCTCGACTTGTAGATCCCCACTTTTTCCAATCTGATACCCTCGCCACCGGGACCGCCGGCGGAGGCGGGGCCGGCTGTGTAAAATTCGAGTTTGAGTCCTAATATCATTTGTCACGACGTACACGTTCCGATAATGGTTGTCAAAATGAGGATAACTTTGAATCAGCGCCGCAAGGCTAGAAACGCAAAAACGAGAAATAGCAACATGTACATGTTGGAGCGTATTTCACTGTAGTATAACAAGTACCTCCGCCTCCAACTGAGCACCTCCATGCGGTTATGTACCCCACGCTGTGGGCGGTGTAGACCAAGTCTTGCTTACTGCCCTGGCTAAACCTGAGTAATGTATTGCTATTGTCATTGAATGGAAACTACACAGGTCTTCGTCAGCTCTAGGTGCGAAACCGAAACACCATCTATCCCTCTGCTCTTCGACGCAGTACGTTACTACTTAGTCACCAAACTAACGAGGGGGTGCAGCGCGCCTAAGTAACATAGGTGAGAAACTTGTGCTGGTGTCAGTGAAGGTTCTACTTGGCAACGTTCATCATTTTTGTCATTTACGACAATGGTGAACCTTTTCCTTACCTCAAGCAGGTGATGTGACTTCGATCGTCCATGACGAACTCCCCTACGATTTGGCTCTGCACAATGAGTATCGAACGCAAATGTGTCTCGTTCTGGAAAGTTGAAACTTGTATGTAATGCTGGTCTTGCATTCCTGTGAAATCTCTATTGCATCACCGAACAAAAGTGGCAGCCTCTCATGTCAGACAAAAACGCAGCTTCTCATGCGGAGTTCGTATGAGAAAGCGTGCTGCAAACATGTCATGCTTTATTCCTGCATAAGGGAGCGTTTTCATCATGCATATTTTAGCATCACAAATTTCCAGACCGAGACGTATTTGCAATGCGTAATGCGCCAGTCCTCCGGCACCGGTTCTTGATCGCCGCCTTGCCCTCCACCCTCTTCGGTAGTACTCTGCACGGTTTCCCGACCTCCGTCCCCGATGGGCTGGTTCAAGTTCCTCCGGTCGATCTTCCAGACCTTCAGACCGAACGTGTGCCCCCCGACTAGCAGGAAGAACCGGTCGACCGTACTCGCGGTGTCGAAGGGCCGCACCGTGTAGCAGTAACTTGGATGGTACAGCGTTTCCGAGGCCGCGATGGCGGTGCGCCACTCCCGCTCCTCCGGGATCTCGAACACCATCACCGTGCCATCGCTGCTGGCGGACACCAGTTGCCCGGGAAGGTCGTCCGTATTCTGGTCGGGCGCCGGCGCCTTCAAAGACGCCCGCGAGGATGGACCCCCGCTGTCTTGCTGGCCGGGTAAATTTGACGTTGATCCTGGCTGCGCACCACCACCTGCCCCTCCGTCTCCTCCTTGCGACGGACCTCCTCCTGCTGAGGCCCCGCCAGAAGTTGAGGGTAGCGTGACCCAGGACAAGTCGTACACCAACTCGCGGTGTCCCTGGCACACGCAGTGCACTTGCGCTTTCGCCAGGTCGAAGACGCGGAGCTCGAAGGTTTCGTCGTTGAGCTCCACTGCACAGGCAAGAAACCTCGAGGTTTTGGGCGAAAAGCACACCCGGTGGCACCCCCGGCCGTCGGAGGGGAGTTGGTAGGCGAAGTCTTCCGGGAGCGGAATCTTCGTGCGCTGGGACTGGAGAATTTGGCTCTGGCGGTAGAGGGTCATCTCCTCCGCCTCGCTGGCCATCTCGTCCTGGTCCACCGCGCTGCGCTCCTGGGGACGAGAACAATTACTCATTCATCTACAACATACGTTCACTCATGTCACCAATTAGGGTTTTGGGAGCTGACAACTACTTACAACACTTGCAAATTATGCAATTCCAAACTGAATGAATCAGAGAATCAGTAGACGAAACTTCTGTAACTGTCGAATCAGACCTCGAGCTCTGCATCAGTAAAATCTTTCCTATACCACTGCGGTTCCGTAGCCAGCGGCAAGATCCGCCCGGGCTGACCTCGAATCGGAGATCACCTGCTGGAAGAAGGAACTCTGCACGGCGGGGATCAACTGCGCGGACACCAGCAAACAACTTCTTTTTATCTTCCGCAGATCCTGCAGCTCGTGAAACACCATGGGCGTCTGCAAGTCCTCGCACACGTGCGCCTTCTCTTTCGTGTACTTGTACTCGTGCAATTGTAGCCACACGCCATTAAACCGCGGGTTCACCGGACTGGTGATTTGCGAAAACACGCCCAACCCGCTCGCCCCCGTGGCCGTGAAGGGGCTGGTGTTCAGTTCCCAGGGTAAATCCACCCCATTCGCGTACAACTGGTCCAACCGCAAATAGCCCCAGCTCATCTTCGTTACCGGCCCTCGGGACGCACCGCCGGCTTTGCTACTCGTTTTGGGTTTCTCGAGGATCTCCAAGACGATCAGGACGTTGGGATTTACCAAATAGTTCGCGGGACACTGGAAGACAAAATCCCAGGACCGCTTGTTGTTGAAATTGAAGGCGTTCTTCTTGCTGCGCGACTGGATATGGCGTTCTCAACTGTTACACTCCCAGCTGTTACATGATTTGCCATGCAAAACTCTCATCAGTATCACTATCATCAACCTGCTTCGCATGACAAATTTCCAAAGGGCTAAACAGCATCAAAATCTGTGCCGAAGCTGTAATGCAAAAGGCGCCATCTTCACCATTGCATTTTTGCCATTCTTGCATTACAAACTCTAACTCATTTAACGCCGGTTGACAATGTAACGTTTGAGAACGCCATACTGGATCCCCGGACAGTCGGGCGTGTCGAAGGGGCGCACGAAAGTCACTTGTCGCTGACTGGCAGCAGACAGCGGCTGCTCGTCATTCGCGGGGAGGTACCTGTTGAGATCAGGGTGATACAGATGAAATACATGAAATAAGCTGAATTCCTGAGTGAGGCTTCTATCTGAGTGATCGTGTGGCGTTGCACCAACATCATGCTCCTCCTGCGGCGCTATGCATCATGTGTAGTACTATTTCCGATGGATGGTGGATCATCATCACTTCATTCTACGCAAAAACAAGTAGAAATACAGGTCTGGCGGCGGCACTGGTGGACCACCGTCTTTCAAGTCCCCTCCTCCACCTGATTCTGCCGTCCCTGCCGGGGACGCTGCTGGTGTTGTTCTTTGCGGTCGGGGCTTCACCGCGCTGCCCGAAGAGGAGGATCCACCAGCGCCACTAGAGACTTGTCTGCAGGGGTAGGTGAAGACCTCCATGCCCGGGGGCTTTTGCAACCACTTCCCGCCGTTTTGCAGGTCCAAAACGTGCACCCGGATGAAGGGCCTGGTGGACTGCTTCGCCTGCTGAGCGGTTTTGGACTCTTGCACCTTGTCGACCCGATGCAGCCGCAACTTCACCATTTTCGTCTGCAAGAAGTCGTTCGGCAGCGCTTGCGGGTTCCGGAAACTCGGTTTGGTGTAGAGTATTCTTTTGAACACGAGTAGAGGGTCCCAGAACATTTGGAATCTAGTGTAGAGCGAGAGCCTGGGTTTCTGCGCCAGTATGTCCTGTCCAGAGCCGTCGTCCGCGGACAGGTGCCCGTGTTCGATCACCGGCGGTTTGGTCGCTTGGTTTTGACTAGCCGAATCTGTCCACGAGCCGGATCCGATCCCCGAACCAGCAAACACCGGGTCGTCCGACTGCATAATGCTGCTCGCTGGAAAACCACCTGGCTCGCCAGATGTTGGACCTCCGGCTTGTGTTGAAGACGGCATCGAGCCGCCGCCGGTAGTAGTACCTTGGCCAAACGGCGTTCCTGCATAATTATTCGGATCTGGTGGTTGCTGGCCGAAGGGGGTACTAGCCGGTGCTGGTTGCTGCTGACCGAAGGGCGTGGGCGCGGGTGGTGCCCCCGAAGATGGTGCAGAGCCACCCTGCTGGGGTAGTTGCCCGAAGGGCGTGGGCGCGGGTGGTGCCGCGTCTGGTGCAGGGGCTGCTCCGAACGGAGAGGAAGAGGGCTGTTGAGCTGCAGCCGGGGCGGCGCTTGGATTGTTCTGGGCGAAAGGATCGGCACCACCGCTACCGAAAAAGTCGGGGACATCGTCGGGCGGCTGTGACATGGTGGTCACAACAACTTCAAAGGTGAATAAAACGCTCGAAGATGTGCCAGGCGCGCAAAAGACTCAATTGCAATAATTCTTGGAAAATTCACACTATCCAATTCTTGCCCACGGTGGCGGCCACGTCGGCCTTCGCCGAATTGCTAGTGCTAGTTGTGAAATTATACGTTATGGATATGGTGCTCGTCGTGGATTACCGCAGTCTTGAGTGCCTATCCGCTCCGCCAGCTCGCTCAAGAAGTAGACATCCGTATCGTGGTCTCTCACTCTTCAAGCCCTCAATTGAAGATCTCCTTGACCTTGATCCCACAGCCGTTCTCCCGTGCGGGCGCCAGAATTGTTACGAGCCAAAACATTGTTGTGCCCGACTGTAGTGCTTCTTTAGGAGGTGAAGTATTCCACACGAGGTCTACTTTTTCACATTCACCAAGATAGAAGACGAAGGAAACAAAACCGACGTAGAATACACTACAGCGTGCCTGCTTCGCCTCCAAGGCAATGTACCTTTTAGGATGAGGACTGCAGCAGACAATGTAGTGCCGAAGTAGCAGGTCAGTTTTCCGCTTCAACGTTCATTCTGAAAACTTTCATTTCAATCATGCATTTGCATTGATGATGTTCAGCACATACTACAGCACAAGTGATGTTGCTCAAAAAGGTGAAGCTAGACGAAAAAGGACTTCTTCCGGGCCTTGGACACGTGAAGCACGCATGTCGGAAAATATAGCGCTTCTGTTTCCGTGCCCTGGACGAGGATCCATGCCCTAAAGTTACAGAGATCCAGATCGCGTGCAACTTCTTGTAGTTCTGCAAGAATGTGAAAGACGATGAGACTTGCACACCCGCCTGTGTTTGAAGGTGACGGTGAGCGGGCGAAAACCCGTCGCATACCATTATGTAGTAAGCTCCGATGAAGCTAGCAACCGTGGAGGTAGAGCTAAGAGAAATAAAATTTTAATTTTGAATGAACCATCGTGAGACGCTGATGCGCCTTCGGTGTCGTGAGGCGACATCGATAACGTCAGCTCGATTGGATCTAGCGGTGTGGCATTGAAAATTTGCGCAAAGGGACAACTGGACATGAAGTTCTAAATAAGCGAAGAAGGTATACATTGCTACCTGAAAAAGAAAAAGATCTAGATCTTCATACATACATTTACATTTTGCATAACGCTGAAAAGCAAGGACTTTGGAGGAGGTCGTTTCGCGGTACTTGTGCTCACAAATGATGCGTCGTGAAGTTACCGCGGAGGTTCTGTTGGTTGTACTTCGTTAGTGAGAAGGTCCCCATACTCGTCCGGACACTGCTGAAAGGCCGCCCATCATCATGCGAATGCTCGGGGGAGCCAGGAGCGGCCCCGTCCGGCCTGATGTCTTCTTCGTTCGGTGGCTGGTGATATTAGAGTTAATCATTTGATGCAGCGTTATTTCACCTCTTTCAATCTCGACTGATGAAAGAACTTGCAGGTGGCTACAACAAAACTTAATGCAGTTTTGTAAAACCAAAACAGTCCCGCACTTTCAATTTTTCCCAATGAAAAGAAAAAGCAACAAGCCTAAAAACAAAAGTACTGTCGTTGGTATCCGCTGCCTCGGCACGTGGTTGATGTGGTTTCTGCCGCCTAGAATTTCGGACTCACCAAATTCCTCCTCACAAAAACCCGCTGCATTTTCATCCGGACAACTTCCATCCTGCGATGTCACCGTCATCCGTTTGTTCAGTCCCGTGTCCAAAGGGGCCTTTCTTCTCGAGGAAAAGTTTGCCCCTCTCTCCAGATCGGGCGTAGTTGCGGAGGAGTTGTCAGAAAGTGCCCCACCCCGTCCTGGGGAGCCAGAGGAAATCGATTTGTTTCTGTTCATCGATTTCGAATTGGGTGTGTTCACGCTTTTTCGGTGCAAACTCGCGGAACTACGTGTGCTCAAACGCGGCGGACCCGCGGGTGGTGGTCCGCTCGTGAGATGTTGTGGAAAACCAGCTGGTCCGCCGCCAGTTGAAGAGGTTGAAACGCGGTTTTTGATCATGTAATTACCGCTCTGCCGGCTGGAGGAGGACGACAGCCTAGAAGAAATATTTTTACCGTTGTTTTGGTATTGGTTTTCCTGATTCGTACTATTTGCTCCTCCAAGCATACCATGTTCGCGGAGCACCGCATCCGCTATTTGCCGGATGTCCTCTATTCCCTCTAAATTAGCCATCCCCTTACACTTTTTGCAAGACAGCCACAGCTTTTGCTACATGTTTTGCATGACAAATTGGATGGGAGTGATTAATTTTCAGGGAATATCCTCGCCACCGGTGCGGTTCAGCTTTTCTTCGCTGCCCGGCACGAGCTGCAAACTTTCCGGCTTGCGCTTCGGCGGCGGCGGCATCAGGCTCTTGGAGGAAGACGAATTGTGCAGCGCGCTGGGCTTGCGCATAGGCGGCGGACTGGTCGTACTAGTGTTCAACCGGCTGCTGCTCTCGTTTTCATCTAGTACACCAGGGGGACCACCTCCAGTGGAAATTCGCGCTGTTGCTGCCCCAGCTCCTGCCGATACTCTACTTCCCGACGCGCCGGTGGCTACTAAACGCTGGCTGTTTGTGTTTCTCGAGCTATTTCGTCGCCGCGTGCTGAATATCCGGCTCTCATGGCGCTTGTTGTTTTCCGCAGTAGAGAAAAAACTGCTATCCGGGTCTACACCCGTTTGCACCGGAGTGCGCAGGTAGTCGGACAGTGGGAATTGAGCCCGGTCCGCCCGTCCTTGGTCAACAGATACCTGTGGTCCGGGAGATGAACCATTACCATGTGAAGGAGGATTGTTTGCGAGTTGGGTTTTTATGTCGAGCCACAACTTAAACGTACTAAGCACCAACGAATCAATGATGGAACAAATGAAAGTTTTTGTTTTTCTGTTTCTCTACAACTTGCTTGTTAAGTTAGTAGCATGTCAACATTTTTTTTCCTTTCACAGTCGTTCTGCTTCTGTCCATTGCAAGCCTTCCTCAAAGACATGAATCACAAGTACCTCTTCCAGCACCGAAATCCGACTGAGTTCGTTGTCGTCCTGCAGCAGCGCATTCGACGGCGGCCGGCTGTGCGGGCGTTGCTGCTCGGTAGCAGCTGCGACGACGTTGTGGTCACCTTCTGCTCGTCGTGCCACAGCTGTCGCTGCTGCACCACTCGTTTCATCCGCCGAGGAAGCTCCTGCAAGGCGCTGCTCCTCCTCCCGCATCGCATTTTCTTTGATCATCGTTGCCTCACGGGAAATGGTTTTCATGATCTCGGCCCGGCGGCTCGCTTGATTCAGAGCTAGTTCTGTATTCACGGAGGACTGCCAGACGTTGCTGCTCACGGCGCTGCCTGCTTTGAATTCCACTTCGCTGTTATGCAAGAAAAAAACTGTGCAAAGTGTAACTCTGTAATGCAGAATATGCAAGAGAGTTACACCTGTCATGCCAGACAACCACGAAGTCCTCTTTCCATGTGTGTCTGTGTTTTCCCTTGCAAGCCACGCATGACAGGTTTTCTCTCTCATGTAGAGCAAATCTGTCATGCTGCCAGCCAAAGAAAGTTACACTAACACAGTTTTTTTCTTGGATAGCTGTCCACCGGACTGCTCGTGTTGGAATGGAAGACAGAAAGAGGATATCCACAGAAAAAAACCCAGCCACATTCAATTTGTCATGCAAAACACGTATAAGATCACGCGTCTGTCATGCAAAAAATGGATGTGGATGGGTTTTTTTCTGTGGATAGAGGAGGAAATCGATTGATGTTCTGGGCCAGTAAAGAACTACTTTCGCCAGCATTATTCATCAAACCACCAGAAGATGATGAGCTGCCACTTGTTCCCCGTGCTGAGGTCAACATTCCACCGGCGGGACGAATGTTGCCCCGCGTGAGAATATGACCGAAGTTGGTTGTTGTGGTGGGTGCAGGTCCTGGTGCTGGTGGACCTTGACCTTGTGGGACGACTACTCCGTTTGATGTTGGTGCTTTATTTCCAGACTTCTCACCAGTACCCGTATTGATGTCTTCGCTGCCTCTCGCTGGCTCTGCACCGTTATTGTTCAGCACACGTGGCCCAGATGCGTTCTTGCTCGGCAATCTGCCCTGCTGGTACAGGTCGATCGTTCGGGTGCTGATTGAGAACGGGCTGGGTTGCTGTCCATTCCCGTTTGACACCACGGTCCCCGCTGGGGAGCAAGCTGCGCTGCCATGGTTATTTATCCCGTTTGCAGCGTTTGCAATGCTTTCAGCCCCTGCACCTGGATCAACGTGGAGCTCTTCTTGCGTAGCTTGCGACTCTGATGTTGGCGCTACGGGCGAGGGCTGCATGATCTGCATATTCACCACTTGAGTTTTGTCCGGTCGCAGGTGTGGTTGCATTTTGTATGTGTTCTCTCCCCCGCTTGCAGACGGATAGACTGTAGATCCCCCTGCTCCTGTATCTCCTGTAGGGCTCGATGATGAAGACGCAACTGCTGCTGAAGCATGGATCGCAGCCCCACCAACCCGCGGCATACTATTCCCGCTCGGCGCACCACCAGTCCAAACGCCGTTCTTGTTGTTTGTGTAGTCCAAACCAATGTTCAGCATTTTCAACTGCATCCGGGCTGATAGAGCAGGCTGAAGACCCGGAACGACGACTGCTCCGCCCGGTGCACCTCCCATCGTCCCACCACCAGCTCTATTCAACAACACCGGCTGTCGGGGCTGCGTCGCAGGCGATCCGTCCTTACTGTTGACGCCCGAAGACTGCGCCCGGCTCGTATTCCCCGATCGCTCCTCTGTTATCGAGCTCAACCGGTGGTAGCTCGGACCTAGATTGCTGTTAGATGACCCCGACGCGGCTGTAGTAACAGCTCCAGCTTGGGGGTGCGTTGGGTTGTTGTTGATGTTCGCCGCCACAATTGAAGATCCGACACCGCCGCTCCCCGACTGTGCCACGGCATTGGTCAACGGCCCCTCCTGCTGCATTCGCGGGCTCAGAGCCGCCGCGGCGTTTCGTCCATGCGGCGCCGGCTCGTTGACCAGTCTGCGCAAGAGCGCCGACCGCCCACGGCCCATATCCTGCAGCTCTGCGGAACGATCGATTTCGATGCCGCCGTCGGCGCCCCCAGCCGGAAGACCTTGATGCGATGGTCCGTCTTCTGTATTTTCAGCATCTTGCTCAGTGATTCGCCTTGATGCCGAGGAGGAGCTCGAAGCTGCCCCGGAGACCGCCTGTTGGTTATTTTCGCTGCTGAGCCTGCTCTTGGTTTTGTCGGAAGATGATGATCCGGAGGTGCGTAGAGGCTGCAGTCTGTTGCGCCCGTTCATGACGTCAATGATTTTGAACATCTCCTCGTCGTCATCCTCGATCACCTGACTGTTCAAGACCGCGCCGGGGCCGGAATCTCGTCGCGCTTTGGTTCCTATCTCGTCGGAATCGTCGTCGTCGTCGGGAAGATCAAGATGACCGCTCGCTTTACCTTGGTGTGGTCCTCCTCTGGGTTCTTCAGAATGAAAATCATTTTCCAGCAACTGCATGTCCACCGTGAGATCGCTCGTCGGCGTGATATGCTGCTGATGTTGATCTCCACCAGCAGCTGCACCCAAAACTTGCACCGGCACCTCGTGGCCGCACTCCGCTTTCGCGCCCGGAGCTGGTGGTCGTGTGGATGTAGTGGTCGGGACGATGAGGCCGGTCTGCGGTCTAATACCGGTAGTAGCTCGGTGGAACACACTCCCCTCAGACGAAGAAGTATTCCCTGAAAATTAACCATCCCCATCCACTTTTTGCATGACAAACACACTTTTTGCTGCATGTTTTGCATGACAAATTGGATGGGGATGGTTAATTTTCAGGGAATAAGAGGCTGGCGGCACAAACACAACCGGAACGTTGACATTTTCGTCAATGACAGTCTGCTATCACAAGAAAAAGTGTTAACGTTAACGGTTTTCACAGATTGCAGTCATGCATCACAAATGTAGCCCAATGTGCATGCTATGCATGACATTGACAAATTTAGGCACGCTTTGTGATGCATTGCTGCATTACAAATTCCGTTAACGTTAACACTTTTTCCTGTGATATCTGCTTCCCCGTGTTCACACTTTGGTCGGAAGAAGAAGAAGAAGAGGACGAACTGGACGTGTTCATCGGGCCGAGGTTTATGGCGGCAGTCGCTCCACCTGTTTTGGTGTTCTTACTTCCACCAGAGCGGATGTGCTGCAACACCAAATTTGAAGAGACAAAATGTGTGAAGCGGGGACGCGGGACTGCACCAGCAGCCGGGTCGATTTTATTCCTCTGAGGTGACGCAGATGACGTTGCAATTATCGCGGCCTGGGGAAGTATTTGTTCTCCACCTGGAAGAAAGCGCGGCGGTGGTCCACGACCTGCAGTTCTGTTCTCGATGCGTGGCGTGTAGAGCGAATTCTTGTTCAAATCGAAACTGAAATTCGGCTGCTCCAGCACCCGTTCGGCCGAAACCGACCGAAGTGTTCCGAGCTTGTCTTGGGTAAGTTTCGCGGCGAAACTGCTGATGCTGCTGCCTTTGGTCTTTTTCACGAACTCAACACCTCGCGGAGGTGCTGGAGGTGCAATCTGCGCGGCGGCAGCCCCTCCCGCTGCTTGCAATTGAAAAACCGCTCGTCTGTCCGGGGACGGAGACGCGGCCAGAACATTACTGTAAGCACCAGGTCCTGCTCTTTTGGCTGCCGGAGAAAGACCGGCGCGCGCGCTTTCCGGAAGAAGCGTCTTGGGCTTGTTTTTCACGGCTGCTAGTTCCGGCAGCGGTCCCCAGAGAGCACCGGTCCCGAATGCGGGTATGTTAGTCGGCGCTTTTGCAGCAAAGTTGGCCGCGGCAGGGTCGTGGTCACCAGGTCGCTCTTCCTGCATTTTGTTCAACATGCCAAGGTCCTGGACGCGGCTCATTTCGCCTTGCAGCTGCGCGTTTACAAGGTCCATCTGACTGTGCCTGCGACTCGTCGGCTGCGTGTCCGTGCGGTATGTAGAGGCATTATTCACGGTGATATTGTCGTGCTCTTCTTCGAGGACTACGTCGGGAGGGGCTTGCGCTTGGTGGCTCGCCCCCTCAATTTGCTCTGCCCCCTCAATTTGCTGCTCATGATCGACAGCACCGCATTTGCCTTCCTCGTCTTCAGCGGCCTTTTTCTCTAAGGATTCGTCGCCTGCTACTCTCTGCTCGGAGTGGTTCACGACACCGCCTGTAGTCATGGCAGTTCTTGTCGACACAGGAAATGCACCGAGGTTTTTGATATCGATCCCAGCGGTAGCTAAGATATCAGGCACGTAGTTGCCAGATGAACTCGGTCCGCCCGTCTGCACCAGCCCGGCCTTGTCACTCGCAGCACCATGTGCTTGCTGTGTGGTAGAAGCAATTCCTACTGCTCTTGCGGGAATGGTCGGCGTGGTAATCCCATTTGCTCCGACGCCAATCCGCGCCGGCATGAGCTGCGGTCGCAACGAGCTGAAGTTATCGGATGCACCGGTCCCGGAGGTCGAGGGCAGGATGAAACTCTGTGCGAGGTTGAACGTAGTCGCCGAAGAGGATTCATCCGAGGCCGACCATTCTTGTTCTTTTCTCGATAGCGTCCTGACGCTTTGTGACTCATTTTGATCTTGCCCGCCACCGTGGAGATGAACCTGAGCAGAACAAGAGGAGAAGTCCTGCTCCACCGATGAATACGCAGAGGCTTCGTTTTTATCAGTGACGAGCATGGCGTGGTTACTATTTTCAGCCGCGGAACAAGACGTCGAAATGATGTTGGCTTCGTTTCGCGAGGACTCTTTCGAGGAATTGTTAAATGAGCTGTGAATGTTCATCCCCCGCGGGGTTTTCTTCAGGAGTTGCGCCGCGGAATTACTCGCAGTCGCCGCTCGCGCGCTGCAAACCGCGGAGGGCAGCAAAAGAAGTCCGGGGTGCTGCTGAAGCGGCGGAACAAGCGGAGGCACTTTTTTCAAGGCAGCGCTGGCTCGTCCTGATCCTGTGTTACTCGTGCTTGCGGAAAAATCTTCACCGCCAGCAAGATGAATTGTTCCTGCGTCTTGCTGCTGGTTCTCTCCTTCAAATTCACGGCCTATTGCGCCTTGCTTGTTGATGCCCTGTAGCTGCAGCAACCCTTCCTGATTCATTGCTATGTTTCGGTTCAGGTTGTTCTGCAAAAAAGTTGTAACAACATCTCCATCTCGTCCCCCACCTGCATTAATATCGCCCTGCAGAACCACCCGTACGGCCGACCCGAAGCCGGCCACACCGACACTCGGCGGCTCTACCGACCAACTTCTCGGTTGGAACGGCGATAAAGTGCGCTCGAAGCGGTGCACCTCCGTCGGGCGGCCGAGAAAATGCGACGGGAAGCAAAGGTTGGGGTGCGGCACCGACTGCGACCGGGCGTGGCTGGAGGACTGCAAGCTCTGAATGGAGGCCGCGGCGGCCTTGGCCGTAGAAAAGGGCTCGGTGGTCGAGGAGTGCAGGTGGCTGGCGCTCCGCATAAATTCGTCGACCTGCTCAAACAACTGCTTAGACGTGAGAACCTCTGGATCTTGTTCACGAGCAAAGGCATTTGTGTGCTTTTCCCCCGCAGGTGCGTCAGACGATGAAACTGCGGCTCGCGCGGACTGCGGGTTGGCAGCAGGAGCTCTGGAAGTAGAAGAAGCGCGTTTCTTCAATTTCTGTGTTGCCCTCTTCGCCGCAGGAGCTGCACCTCCTGTAGAAGAGCTCTTAACAACCCTCCTGCTGTCTTCAGGCTCCTGGACGACCGGCACTCCTGCGGTGGCATCAGACGAGGTGACAAGAACCTTCGAATAGCTCGAAGCAGAATGACTACCTATCAAATAAACCGGAGCTGCCGCTCGGGGCGCGACCGACCGCGACCGACTCGAGGTGGAGAGCAGAGATTTACTGCCTAGGCGCGACTGCATATCGCAAGAAAAAAGTGCTACAGTTACACATTGTGTTGCACGAACGGCAACACAGACAACCTCTCTCATGCAGGAAATGCTTGGGAGCCTCGTTTTCCCTTATGATCTTCGCATTATCGGTTTTTTCTGCCACACAGAGAAAAGTTGTGATGCAGAAACCCCAACAAATGTGTAACTAATTGTAACACTTTTTTCTCGTCATACTGTGTGGATTCTTCCTGCTCTTCCAAAACGGAAGACAAGTCTTTCTTCAGCTGTTTTTGAACAGAAATCGTTGCGTGAGCTCTCGCACCCAGTTGTACTTGGGGAAGATGAGCTGCAACCTCTTTTTGCCCACCAAATTGTCCACCATGCAGGAGCCTCTGGGGCGACAGACTCCGGGAGGACATGAGATGACCCCCGGCGGCCTTCTGCGCACTGACGCGGTGGAATACGTCGCTGGTAACCGAGTTGCTTGCGCCTGTGGAGAAACTACAAGCGTTGTCTGCAGCAGAACAGCCCGCTCCTCCTTTTTTACCATCACCAGCAACTCCTCCCGGCCCACCTCCGAGTCGCTTCATGCTCTGCACGTGTCCCAGCGAAAGAGCGGTGAAGGGCGGGGGCGGACTTTGCGAGGGGACACGCAGTAGCCTCGCAGAAGACGCTCCGTTGAACATCTGCAAGCGGCCAAGCACGAGACCAGAATAGAAACGATTCTTCGTTGTGCCTGGGGATTTTTCGTCGTGCGACGCAGAAGTACTGCTAGCGAAAAAACTCGCACGCGCGGGCACCGCTTGTTGCGGAGGCCGTGCGTTTATTCCACTGTCAGGATCTGGAGCGCCAGCCGTTGTTGCCTTTACCTTCTTTCCCGCAACGTAATTCAGCCTCGGTGTGTATTTCAGAAACGCGGGCGCGGGCACCCTCTGCCTTGGTTGGTCGTCGTCGTTTGTCGACATCGTTCCTGCAACGCCACCAGTCGGTCGTGCAGCTGGTGTGCCTGTAGTAGGATCAACAAGCGTGCCAGTTGCGCCGAACGCAAATTGCGGTAGAAGCGAGTTTGCGACCAGGGACGCACGTTTGGGAAGCACCGGCACCGTTTCCGCACGGTTAAGCTGCAGGGAGAATGAGTTTTTCGCTGGTATTTGTTGCAATTGTGATATTTGGGGGCGATAGGTCCTCCCACTGGCACTGGGGGTCCTTCTTGTCCTCGTCGTGGCATCTTTATTGACTAGCGATTCCTCAACATCGGCCATGGTGCCTCCATTTACCTCCCCGACGACGTCCTTGCCCATTGCAAGCTGTTCCACATGAATACGCCCCCCTGCCCCCGAGTTGACGTGCGAGACGACGTTGGTGCTGGTGCTGCCACTCGCTTCAATTCCACCTTCTTGCGAGGACAGCTCGAAGTTGTCTCCATGTGGTGGACCTCTGTTGCTGACTTGCGTCTGCAGTTTTTTCATCTTCCCTTCGCCCCGCATGTCGTGATGTGCAGCCTCTAGTACTTCCTGTCCTCCTGGTGTAGTGCTACGAGGACCTCCGCCAGTAGCAGCCGCTCCAAGGCGACCACTTCTATTCGACAAGCTTTTTCTTGAAGACGAAGTGGATCGCCCGCGGTTAGGCACAGCATGACTAGTACTTGCAGGACCTCCAAATGCTTTGGACTTTGCAACTGCGTGGCCCGCTGCTTTGCTGTTCAACAACGACCGCCGATTCAGTGTGGAATTTACAGCTGTGCCAGCCCCTATAGAAGCGTCAGGTTTGAAATCGGCAAAGTTGAAATAATTTGTCATGCATGAAATGGATACCAGTTGGAAGACCAATTTTCAAGCGGCGCATTACAAATTTTCGGAGCACCGAAGTCCAATTTGTCATGCTGTTTGGGCACACAAGAGTGCTTTTGTCATGCTCCTTTAGCAGCTCTATCCCAAACCCTAAATAGGCTCACAATCTGCCTCACTTGCCATCCCAGCAAGACAGGCACTTCAGTCATGCCTTGCATTTTATGCATGACAAACCATTTCAACTTTGACGATTTCAATCCTGACAGATTCATAGCCCCTATGGAAACGCCGGTGATCGGGTCACGTCGATCTCCCCCAGCATTCGAGACGACGGGCTGGACGCTACTCGCCTTCCCAGTGACCCGCCGAGTTGATGCAATCGCTGTGGTGCAGTTGCCACCTCCTCCACCTGGTAGCAACGAACTTGATGCACCAGCGCTGGTTCTACTTGCAGGTGCAGCTGCAGGACGAGCTCCCATGGCTTTACTATTCGCGGCCATGGGTTTTGCAGCCGTCGCGCGCTTCAAGTTTCTGAGGAGCTTCTCTGCGGGAGGCATTCTTCCACCACCCGTGTTGCTGTTGGTAAAGGCACTGGACGAAGAGGAAGTAGATGCTGCACCTCCAGTGCCGGCAGTTACGACCCCACGACTTGGTTTCGTCATCGCGTTCGCGTCGATCGCGGTCTGGTAGTTCTGCTTGATGATCTGGTAGGCTTGCTCGAAGCTGCATTTCGGGTACGGCTTCGGAATATCGGGTTTGGATTTCAGCGACCGACTGGAGCCGCTTTTTGTTAGTGTGGTGGAACTCTTGGGCCTAGCCGAGGAGTTGTCGATCGGCGGGTCGGGAGCGGGTGCGGACGTATCTGCGTCTCGCTCCTCCGCATTGGTACCTGGTGTCATTAGGCGTAGCTCAATATTTCGCATTCATTTTCTTGAGACGCCAAGAGGCGCGTGGTTTCAGGTTGAATGAAGCGTCGACATACGGACGCGTCTCCTGATGCCAACCAATGGCAATGCTGCCTCAGCAAGTCCGAAGTAGTACGTGCTTTTACTACAATAGCCAATGTGTCCGGCGCTACACCAGCGAAGGTAATTTGTTGATGACAGGATCTACTGGTACTGTGCAACGCCAGTGTGCGCACTCTGGCAGTAGATGCCATTCCGAGTCCGCATAGCGAGGTAGTTGCCTAATTTACTTTACCACAGATTAAGTACGGAAGCTCGCACACCAGAACGAGCAAGCCCCCGGCCTATTCTGTGGCTAGCGCGAAAAAAGAAGTAGTGCAGCAGGTGGTTATTCTTATTTTATTTTTCTACAGACCTACTGAAAATTTCGTTCGCTCGTTTATCGATGAATAGTGCTCGTCAACATGGATTCCCTTAGGGTTACCACAACTCCAAGTGACAAATCTAAGTTCCAGGTGGCACTATCCTTGACTAGCAGCCCACCGCCAAAAAAAAAACGACGAAAAAAAAACTGCCTAATATCTAGCTTCACGTACCTTCCGCATTCTTGGCCGCTTTCATTACAACTTCGGGCGGCAATCCGCCTGCCGCTGAACAAGACGAAGACGAAGACGATCCTGTCGCCGCCACTCCGCCTCCGAATTTCGGCGTGAACCAGGAAGCCGACTTAACTTTCGAGGAGGATGATCCTGCTTGCTTCTTGTTCCCTCCCGATGCGGCCGCTAACAGACCTGCCTTGTGACCACCAAACACAAACTTGTTTCCACCTGCACCAACTACTAACCCCGTGGCCGCCGCGCTGCCGAACGCGATCCCAGCCCCGCCGTCCGTGATGGCGGAGCGGTTTTGCGGGTTATTTTCGGAGGTATTGGTCTCCGACAGCAAGCCACTGGTATCCAGCTTTGCAGACTGACTGCACGACAAAGTCAGATTCGGCTGCGTCAGCGCCAGCTTCGGGGGCGGGTGGTGTCGCGCTCCTCGCGACGTCGATGAACTGGCGACACTGCTGGTGGTGGAATTATGGTGGAGAAAGTTTTGATTGTATTGGGGCAGCAGTTTCTGTTGCCCAGAGGTTCCACCTTGTTCCCTGAAGCTACACACTTCTCCGTTCACCAAATCGATTCCCCCGCCTCTGGGGCTCGGAATCCTCTGATGCAGCTGCGGTTGTTGTACCACCATCGCAGACGGCGGATGAATAACGGTCTGGATCACGCTCTTCCCAGACGAATTTGCATAATTCGACGAGGACGAGGACCCACCGCCCCCCGCATTTAATATTGCAACAGGCTGCACCGACGTAGAAGAAGTTGCTCGGAACAATTTCTCCCGTCCTGGCGACAGCGTCGGTACCAAAACGGCGTTGTGTGTGTGGAAGGGACTCTGCAAGGCGTTGAGTGGCGGTTCGTCCGCCGGGCTGACGCGCTTCGCGCCTTTGCGAGGATTCCTTGATCGTGAGACAGATAACGAGGTGGATGACTGGGATAACAGCTATCCCCAGAAAAAAACCAATCCAATCCACATCCAATTTCTGCATGACAAGCACAGAACTTTATGTATGTTTTGCATGACAAATTGGATGTGGATGGGTGTTTTTTCCTGGATAACAGCTGCTCCGACTGAATGAAGTTCACCGGTGGCTGGGGGTGCGGATATCCTGAGTGAAAACGTCCCCACACCAGAGTCAAGATGGAAAATCTGCTAGACAAATCGGCCAACTTTGCTTGTTTCGCATGACAAATTTGGACGCGTAGTGTAGTGCTGTTTGAGCTAGTTCAGCAGCATTACAGACCTAGTCTCTCATGCTGATTGGAGCATGACAAATTTCAAAACACCCTTAGAAAATGCTTCTCATAGGGCTCCGCATGACAAACATTTTAAGCATGCAGATTTGCATGACAACTAACTATGGTGTGGGTACGTTTTTACTCAGGATAGCGGACTGGGACTCGTCAGTCGGGACGTGGGTAAGAAGGTACTGGTCGGAGCTGCGCCGGGCCGGTGTTTCGGAGGCGGTCCGCCGTGGAGCGAGGACGTTGCAAGAACACCTCCTCCGTGGGAGTACGTTGAGGAAATGAGCGTCTCGTCGGCGATCACTTTGGATACCGTCGCGTTCGAATCGGAATACAGCCCGTCGCAGATTGTGTAGTACCTGTATTTTACAGAAAACTTTCAAATTCAATTTCACACTATCAAGTGCCCTTGTCCTGCCACGACGCGAGCAGAAAAAATCACTACTGATACAAGGTCAACACGGAAAATCAAATATTATACAATCTTTTCTTCTTAAACTTAATTTACGTATGATCGGCATCGTAGAATTCGTCCATAAAAAATCTCACTTTGCCAAGAACTCGCTTCTGCCGAGTGTGTTCTTCGTGACTCCCGCGACGGTGGGTGGACCTCCACCCGATTTGGCCTTGTGTTCCCCCGGACTGTGCGGAAAGACGCGCACGCGACCACCCGGGGCCAGCTCGAAGGTTTCCTTGCTTTGCATCAAGTTCAGCAGCTCAATTTTCTCCCCGATGCTATCCGGATCTTCGGCGTGGGCCGGCTGTAATATCACGTCCTTCCCGCGCTCTTGCCCAAAATAAAACTCGAAAAAGTACCTAGACAGATACTTGATAGATGTTGATGTTGTTGATACGTTGTAACTCCTGCAACGAGGAATTACTAATTAGTTCGTCAGGTGGATAAAAATCACCTCCAGGTGCGCAATTTTTGAACGAAATAACATCGACCGGAACAAAGACAAGAAGTAGATGCACAATTCATAGCTTTTGTTGCACTAAATAATTAGCTGAGAGAGCTACATAAATTGAATTTCTTTTTTATTGAGCTTAAGCGCCGCAAATACGTTTCCGCCAGCTGAATTTGGTCCCCAACATAGACCAGAATGGGTTCTTGTCCCACTCCCGCTTGCTTCATGCCGTTGACGCGCAGGTACTTGTGCGAGTCCGTGGCCAGTGGGTCCAGTTCTACCGCAGCCTGTTTCGCCAGAAACCGGATGCGATACAAAAAAGCCGGTAGGCCGCAGAGCACCAAGTCATTCCCCGGATTGCCGCCGACGGAGCAGGAAAGCTGCTCCGAAAGTTCCACCTTCAACAGGCTGCTCAGGTGCTCCTCCCGGTGCAGGTTCCGCATGTACAGAATACCGCCGCGTTCGACTGTTGAAAATGAGAATGACATCAGGTTCAGGAGTCCGAGTCAACATGGCAAGCAAAATAATATCATGATGATCTTCTTGCAGGGCCAGGGGGCGAAAGAGCTAAACTTAAAATTAGATGCGGAAGCGGAAGAAGAGTGCGTGAGTGTGAAGTAAGTCAATCACATTTTTATATGCAGGAAGAGCCAAGAACATGACCGAACGAGTTGGGCTCTTCCACGTCAAGATAGGTACCTGTATCCATGTTCCGCGGGTTTTCTTCCGGCAGGTCGCAACATTGAAACGGTAGCGCCACTCATCACAAGAAAAAACTGTGTCGCTGTGAACTTGTGATGCATAGAACGGAACGCAAATGTGTTTGTCTTGCTACACATGCAAGACATTGGATTTTTGGCTGTGTTTTCCCTTAGGAAGCACGCATGACAAGTTTCCTCTGTCATGTGTAACAAACTTGTGACGCAGATCTTCCAAAATCGTCACAGTGAAACAGTTTTTTCCTGGGATACCACTCGCACCGTCGGCAACCCGACAGAGCGGAACCTGGTCTGCTCCCGCACTTTGTGGCAGAACTCCGCGAACTTCAAGGTCTTCGACATTAGTGCATCACGCCAAAAAGTAGTGCTAACGGTATCGGTTCTTTTCATAGTTTGCGGCGATGCATGGCAAATTGTACCTAGCGCGCATGCTATGTTGCATGATAAATTTGGGCATGTCGGGCACCTACCGCATTGCAAGTTCGAATTTTTCCGTTCATTTAAACACTTTTTCCTGTGATACAGTGCCTCCGATTTGTTTCCAACGACCAAGATCGCGAAGGTCCGTCCATTCCGCGCCAGCCCCTCTTTCACCGTTTCCAGAAACGGCGTCTCAACCCGTCCAGAAGTGCTAGATGAAGAAGTCGTCGCACCATCTGACGAAAATTGCACCGGCTGCCCGAGGCTCAGACGCTCGAACAAGTGATCCAGGTCGGCCAGGTCCGCCAAGTGGTCCTTGTCGCAGCTGGGTCAGTATCCCAGAGAAAAAAGCCGGCAGGTCGTATTTGTAATGCAAAAATAACTACACATAAAAATTTGTCATGGACGGCCCCATAGCATGCTGTTTGAGGCATGCAGTGCAGATCTTTTTCTTTTGCGCGTGTGTTTTTGCATTACACATATGACCTGCCTGCTTTTTTCTGTGTGATAGACAGTCAATGACCCGAATCTTGGTATTCTCTGAGGTGTACATGGAAAACGCCACGGCGCGCCGCTTCGCCGAGTCGTGCGTGGTCTCGCTCCACACGCGCCGACAGTGCGCGAGCCGCATCACGCGCCGCAGGTCTTCCACATTGGACACGCGAACGCCGGTCGGGCGGGGAGGAACACCTGAGAGGAAATTTAACTGAGTCGCATTTCTTCATTGGAGAAAGCGAGAGCGGTACGTACCGTTAGTAAAGAAGTGCGGCGGCTAGTATTAAAAACTGATGAAATTTGTAGATGAGCCTCATCATCTTTGTTCTAGAAGCAAATACGGCGCAGAGGAACGTACTACACTTCAAGTTTTAGTGAACCGCAGAACCGAAATTCTAAGTATCCGCCCTTTATTGGCTTTATTACCATCCCCTTCTCCGGCCTGCACCAGATCGACCCCACCTCCCTTCACCACGACATGATCCAGCAAATCCGTGGCGAAAGTCGACCCCAGCTCCACACATTCCACGATCAACGTCGTTTGCCGCAAATACGCGTGCGCGATCCGGGCGCAAATGCCGTCGCTCTCGTGCCACACTAGGCTGCTCTTCCCCGCATCGGCTTCTCCGTAGACTAAAATGTTGGTGACGCGAGGTGGTAAGGCTGCCGCTCCTGTTGCTGGCGACGAGGAAGATAAAGAACCAGAAGCGGAGGACGGCGAGGCCGCGGTCGTAACAGCTGCCAGGTGCTGTACGTGGTGCGGTAATACGCCCAAACCTTCGATCAGCTCCTTTCGGTAGGTGATCTGCTTTTTTGTGCCGTCGAACACGGGGCCGAGGTGTGCGGGCAGAAGCTTCGCAGCGTCCGAGAACCGCGAGATCGCGATGCCGTAGTTGAAAGACCGGTTGGCCACGCCGATGCTCGCAGTGGGACTGGCGGACCGGGCGGGGACTAGTTGTACAGCACCCGGGTGCGGGAGAGTCACGTCTTTCTTGTGCTGCTGCGAAGTTGTGGAGGTCATGGTCGTTTTAATATTTGCTGCAGCTGCAGCTCCAGAGCTTCGGTTGCGGTCCGGAGACAGCCCGCTGCTGGAACTGTTCTGCAGCATTGAAGAAGTCGACATGCAGCTGGCAGTGTTGACCAAGCGCTTCCTGTGACGGTTGGTTTGGCCGCCCGCTGCCGCTTTTGCGTTTTAGCTTTCAATTCGACTCGGTCTCAGGCGACGAATGTTGCGTCAAAAACAAAAAGCCCCTACTTCTGGCGAATATCGATTGTCCAGCAGGGTTGCATTTACAAGAACTTGATCATTAGCTCCGAAGATCACGATACCGCTGCGTCGCGATAGCCGCCATCCTCAAACTGTCGGACTCTGGAAGAAAAGCTACACAAGAGCACAACAAGCCCCCTCGTTCATCGACGACGTTGCTTCGGTGAACGCCTTCTTGCCGCTATGCCCCGGAAATAAGTAAATGGGCGCAACCGTTGGCGCCAAGTTTTGGTTTTTTGTTCCGAAACCACGAAACTACACAAAGTAGAGCCACTGCAGACAACTTCAGGATTGAAAAATAGAATCAGAGTTGCGTCATAATGACATAAATAATTCCACTTTGAAAAAATAGTACCCTTCGGATTTTTCGGTTTGAGAAGCAAAAAACGTGTTCTCTCAATCTCCAGATGAACCACAACGATGGCGAAGCCGCTTTGCTGCAAAACAGTTCAAATTCCGGAAGAAGTAAGTTTAAGCAGGCCACAGACACCTTGGAGCACCATTATCAATTTGCGTAAAAACCTACTACTCTCTCGTTACTCGACAGTAAAGACGTGCCGCTGGCGGCAACTGCACTTATCAAACCAAAGAAACTACGACCAGGAAAGCACCTGCGTTACTGGAAACACCTAGACAGAACAAAAGCGTTGTTGCAGCGACTTACTGCTGTGCAGCAACTGGTGCATATAGTAGCACCTGTATACACTTCTGGAGTTTTTTGTCGCCGTTGTATTATTCGCTTGATTTACAACATGGAATATCACAGGTTTAGCTCCCACGCTCATCGACTGCCTATTGAGTTGTGAGTTTTTATTACGTTTCAGTTGCTTTTTCGCGTTGAAAGATTTTTTTGAAAATAAACTTGAGTCCGGTCATTCAAAGTTCAAGTTGATTACCTAGGTCGCTACGGTACAGTACAAACAGGGTTTCAGGCTTTTGGTACAATTCGTTGGTGCTTCTCAAGCTGCTGAAGCGTGCGACTTATTTACAACATTCGCAAAATTCCGCCAAATCTTATCGTTGCTTGAAATCATCTGAGTTCAATTCTAGGTCGTTTTTCTGCTTCTCCACTACGGGCGCCACATGTTCTTCTCTCCCTGCGCATGAGCACCGTACGAGAATGAACCCCGGCAGCGGTAGGAGATGAGTCTGCTTTTAGTAGAGGTATGCTAAATTGGAAATTGGAATTAAGAATATTCATCAACACTAAGCAAATACAAGTTTAAGTTTTTGTATTGCAAACTTGATTTGGAAATTGTTTGAAACCTTTCATCTTGGATTGCTATCTGTGTCTGCGAAACTTCTTCGGGTCAATCCGTGCAATGCACGGTTGAAACTTGAATTTAGTTTTCGAAGCTTTTCCTTCAACAGGGTAAAGTCTGATAAGAACTACATCGCACAGCACGTGAAATCGTGCCGGCTTTTTGTAAAATTTGCTGAAACTCAGTATAATATTGGAATCGATCTTAATTTCTCTTCGCTTGGAATAATTCTTAAACTTGGCATTGTTTGTTCTATCTGCAAAATGGAAGTTATGGACGTTGATATTACTTCAGGGACAATCTAATCTTTTAGCAGCGCGAAACGGAAACGTGTACATTTTGAAATAGTCATTTTCGGCCACCGTCTGCAATAGTCGCAGGTTTTCGTTTTCTCCTCCTACTGGTACTGTCCCAGCTACATTTGTACAAGTCTTTGCATTTGAATCCATACATTTTTAATTTTTTTCTGCCTGCTCGAGCTCGAGCTACTTTTATCATTCTTCTTCTACAAGCAACCGCTACAGAAGTTGCGGCATCTTCATAGTCTACTCCGTGACGCCGCACACCGTTTGGAAGAAGGTGATGACCTCGGTGTGTCCCTTCTTCTTTGCGTGGTCGATCGCTTTCAAGCCCCGGTCGTCTTTCGCATTCACGTCCGCATTGAAGGCCGCGATGAGAAATTTTACGAGGTCCAAATCCCCGCTGCGACTGGCCCAGTGCAGCAGCGTGTACCCCCGATCCCACTTGGTGTTGGCCCACCCGCGGCGCTCGACTTTTTCGATGGCTTTCTTGTACTCTTCCGGGACCATATCCTTCACGTTCTCGACGGTGTAGGTGGTCTTCACGCCGTGGGGGTTCTCGATACCATGGTCCACATACTGCTCTCCGGCGTTGGGGTCGAAATCAAGCTCAGGCTGCTCGTTGCCGACCTGGGGGTGTTGTGGGTGTGCGTACGCGAATTATAGTTTGGAGCTTTTGACAACCTTCGACATGCAAACGCAGACTTTGACAACTTCCTCCGACATACAACCAAAACTGAATGAAAAACAATGTCGCCCAGCACTAAAACAAAAACTAGTTCAAATACCTCCCTCTTCACAACGAAGCTAATCGTGTCATGGTTATCTCGTGCGATTGTGTAGGCCTCCTTCAGTTCTTGCTCCGTGGTGCACTTGATTCCGCCGACGGATATGGACATTAACGATTCCATCTGGTACACGTACAAATTAAACTGGCTCGTCCGCATGAGAAATCTTTTTCGCAAGAACCCTGATCAGCATGACAATCATCATGGAAATAAAAAACATCTACGATGCGGCATTTTGTATGTGTACCACGGGGTTAAAATTGTTGTATTGCGTAACAGACACGATGATGTCTTCGGCAATGAAGTAATTCTTGCCCACGTACTTGCAATTAGCGGCGTTCAGTGCGAATCTGCGAATCCTCGTGGACCCAATCGCGAGTTCCAGGCCCAACGACTTTGGTCTACCGGGGAGAATATCCTGTGCAAAAGTATCGTACTTGAAATTAATATTTAGAAAAAATATATATTTTTTATCTTGGTCCTCGCATTGCAATCATGCATTACAACCTTTTTTTCTTACGGTAAATCCGCATTACAAATTTAATTTTTCATGCCGAGGAAATTTGTATGCATTTATACGAGTACGATACTTTTTTTGCAATGCATAGAGAAACTGCAGCTCGACTTTCAGTTCGCGGATGTTCCCCAAAACCCCGTTCAGCAGGTACCGGGCCTCCTCGGTGTCGTCGCAGCAGTGCCCCAGGATGTAGGTGGCATCCTCGCCGCCGGGCATGCAAGCGAGAGCGGACTTCAACGCGGCGGAACCGAGAATCATCATGTCTTTCCGCGACGAAAAAAATTGGGACACGTCGGGGAGCTGAAGTTGAATCGATGATGTAAGTAATTTAATTACATTACAGTCGAGTGTCTACTTCTTCATCCTACTTAGGTCGTGCCAGCGCAGCGGCAGGAGCGGCCTCGAAGGAATGATACCAAAAAATCGTCGCGGTCAACATACATATACTTACAAGTAGACGTTGGAGAAAGATATTTTTTCAAGATTAAAAAGTTAAAAAGTAGTGCGAGAAATAAATAAAAAAGCTGGACATACCACGGTAGAGAAAAAGAAAAAACATACCAAATATCCGTCGTCCAGTAGTTTCTGCATCAACTCCCCCGCCCCGCGCTTAATCCCGAGTTTGAGCACGCACCCTTTACTGGGCACGAGGTCCCGGAGCTCGATTCGGAGGGCCTGGCAAAGTTCCATCGAGCAGCCCACCGGGTGCCCGTCCACACTCACAATTTGGTCGCCCAGTTCGAAATCATGCACCAGATATGCACTGCAAATATGTCTGGGTCTGGAAGAGTGTAGTCTTGTCATGCATGTTTTCCATGACCCATGAGGTCGGAAATGCGGGACCTAGCATGACAGAGTCTGCGAGGTCTCTGTCATGCCCATCCTGCATCCGAAACTCCCTCCCAGCTTGGTCGAAGGTGGACAGCTTTTGGCACTCATGCAACACAGATTTACGCACGATTCGGGTTTAGCATGAGAATTTACGACGACCTTCCACACCCAGAAAATTTTGCATTTGATACCAGACGCTCGTTCGCGAAACCAATTATGTGACAACCGGAAAGACCTGGTGGAGATTGAATTCATATATTCATTTTTAGCTTGTGTAGTTGCGATAATTTTCATATATGGCATCTCGATAAAATCGCGCTAGTATTTCTTCCAATTTCATTTCACCGTTGATTTTCATGTTACGAACCCTTTGAAAATAGCTGTACCCATGACTAGCCCCAGGTCCCTGTCGTGTCGGTTGATTTGGAACATGCGCTCGATGATTGCCGATCGGTTTTTCCACAGCTCAGCGGACACACTGACACTGCGGTGCGCGTACGCTGACACGCTGAAGGCCTCGTCCCCCCGGTCTTCGTTGTCGTGGACCCCCTCGATGTGGGGACCGTGGTCGGGCACGATTTTGTTGTGGTGCTCGCCCCCGTCCATCTGTAGTGCGTTTTTTACCACGTTCGGCTCTTCCCGGGCGGCCTCTCGGACCATCTGGGTGAGCTTGTCGTACCGCTTTTCGAATACCATGTTGGCAAACCGGTCCATCAGCTCCTCGATGGCCTGCGGCACAGACTCGTCCGACGCTAGCATGTGTTGCACGAAGGGACGGAGGAGCCCATTCAGATCTGGGGTTAAGATGTTGGATACATATATTAGACGCGATCAATCATGAATTTGAAGTGGAAAGAACAAATCTTCGAATCGAAAAATTGATCGAAGTGCATTTGTAGCACGGCACTGCGCGATGAACTAAATACAACCGCTCCAATCATTCTTCTCTACCTGTATAAACATCGGGATCGCACTGCGGGGGTATGTTCATGGTAGCACTGCTCCCGCCGGCGCCCCCGGCCTGTCCTCCCGCGCCGCTGGCCACCGGTACGATGGCGGTTTCGGTTACCTGGATCTTCAAGCTCCGGCGCCAGACCATGTACTCCTTTATGGCGTCGGACTTCGTGTAGGCTACCGCCGGCTTGCCGTTGTCATCGACTTGGTCGATGTCCACTTCGTATGCAATGCAAAAGTATCGCACTCGTATAAATGCATTACAAATTTTAATTTCCTCAGCATTTCATTTCGTTTCATTTCATTGAGACGGACCCCCTGCGGTCGTCCTCGCGGTGCCGTCTTGGCCCTAGGCTGTTTCGGACAGATGTTGGCTGTGTCCGGCAAGAGGACGGCTCTGCGTGGGCAAATGTTGGCAATGTCCAGCAAGAACTCTTCCGTGGCCCCATTTTCTGCCGGTTTTTGGCTTTCGCCAGGATTACCCGCAACGCCACCCGTGGACAGTGAAACCCATGTCAGGCTTTCGCCGGGCGTTCCCGGGGGGGCCCTCCTCTTGGCACAATGTCGGTTAGATACCAAATTGCACCCCCCCCCAGCATGAGAAATAAAATTTGTAAGGCGGATTTGACTTAACAAGAAAATTTGCAATGCATGATTGCAATACGAGTACGATACTTTTGCACAGGATACTTCGTCTTTAAATTCGGCCTTCTCCACCAGGTGACGAACCACGTCGAGCCGGTTCTTCTTGCAGGCCCAGTGCAGCAACGAAAACCCGTCCGCCCATCGCATGCGCGCCCACCCGAGCTTGGTCACCTTCTCCAGCTTCTTCTGCAGGTCCGGCTCGAAGTGCAACGCGTCGGGCGCCGGGCCCAACGACTTGGCGTAGTCCGTCATAATCTCGAAGAGTGATTGTTGTAGGCGATGTACAATGGGGTTCTTTAATTTGTTCTTCTTGATGAACGATTTATTTTCTCAACTCTTCTATCTTGGATACAAAGACCTTCCAGATCTTCACGAGATAAACTCGTGATGTCTGGAAGATGGATCTTCCGCTAAGTACAAGTTTTTTGTTCATCGCAGGTTCAACAATTGAAAATAAATTGCGCGAAATCATTTTTCCGTGGATAGGACCACGTCGACCCTCCCATTAGACAAAATGAACGAAGGTGCTCACGACGATTCACAGTTTGAGGATCACGATGGCAGCGAATCTGCAAAACGCAGACGCACTTCATCCCCTCAGATTACGACATGATATCGACGACGGGGGACTACTAGTACTCGACTACACCACGAGGGAAATAGGAGCATGTGAATGATCACATCCGAAGTTCGCCGACGATTTTGTGTTTCTCTGATGTAGTTGTGTCTCTCATCAAATACGAGCGATTGCCTTTTCCGACTTGTCGTCCCACCCGCAAATACGTTGTGGCTTTTTCTTTTACTTTTTCCGTTTACAATATAAAAGCGGCTCTGCAGGGGACCACGAGAAGGCGAATTTTTACGGTGATCGTGATTGTTTGACGAGTGTCACAAGTCGCAAAGGCGGATGAACAAAGCAGCTTTGACTTTGTAACATTTGCAACAACAAACGCTCTTCGTGAGCTCGATTTTGTATTCTTCACGTTGCTTCGGCTTCGCAAGGAGAAACTACGACTGCAAAAAACTTAAAGAAAGTCCATCGCTTCCGTGCACGTCCACATTCTTGGAGTACATTGGATATTCGGTCTACAATTGAACTCATACGTTTAGTAGGGTTTTTTGTGCTGCCTTCATCATACGACAGAAAAACGAGATGGCAAACGAAACATCTACATCAGCTTTTTCAACAAGCGCAAACAAAACATATCAAAGAACAGACAGTAGAAACTCACTTTTCATTCACAAAAACACGTGAAACGAGGGCACGGTGAGTTCGTCGTGGCAGGGCCAGGCGAAGTCGCAGTGGCCGCTCGCGGCCCTTTTCATTTCCTTCGTCAGTGTGAGGAACGAAATCCGACTGGGACAGAGGCCAGTGTAGGTCGGGGGCGCGGAGCAGTACCCGTCGTCATCTTCGTCCCAGTTGACCGGGCAATTCACTGAGTAGTCCCGGATGCAGTCCGATGGTAGGTCGTTGTCGTGCACGGCGGTCTTTTTCGACACCAGCCGCATCAATTTTAGCAACGCGCCCTGTCCCGCGGAAAAGGCGGTTTTCAGCAAGGCCCCACCGGTTTTGAAGGACTGTAGCATCATGTCGTTGAATTCCTGTTGTTTCGACTTGTCCAGGTCCTGCATGTATCAACTGCAAAAGTGTCTGGGTCTGGAAAATTCTGAGACTTGTCATGCACGTTTTGCATCAGCAATGATGTCTGTGATGCATGCCCTAGCAATGCAGACTTTTTGAGGGCTTCTTGATGCCTATTCCACATGACAAATGCCTTCTCAGCGTAGCAAAAATTGCATTTCCGTTTGAGTTTGTACTCATGCAATACAGATTTTTTTGGAATCCAAATGCAGCATCACAAGTTGCATTCTTCCAGACCCAGACACTTTTGCACTTGGTAGCATGGCGACCTCGTCGATCTCCGTCAGCCGGTCACTGTCATCCTATCGCAGGAAAAACGTGTTACAGGTACGCATTGCGTTGCAACTGCCAGAGCTGCAAAACAGACAACCTTTGTCATGCAGGAAATGCTTGCGAGCTTCATTTCGTACGTGTTGGTGTTTTCCTTTTCCCTTAGGATCTTTGCATCACAAGTTTTGTCTGCCACGACACGGAGAAAATTTGTAATGCAGAAACTCCATACAAGTGTGTAACCGTAACACTTTTCTCTTGCGATACATCCCCGCCGCGGATGATCTTTCCCGGGAGTTTGTGCACGGGGTAGGCCACGTCGCACATCTTGCTGAAGAAGCTTTTCATCCTGGGTGTGAAAAACCACAGCGTTTTCTCCCCCAAGCAAGGTCCGTGGTACACCGGCCGACACTTGCCGCCTTCGTACTTGCAGCCCGTGCTGTCGTATGCATTGCAAAAGTGTCTGGGTCTGGAAGATTGCTGAGGTTTGTGATGCTGTGTCTGCTTGACACGGAAGGTGTGCCATGCAAGGCCTAGCATCACAGCTTTTGAAACGGCTCCCCACTGCTTAATCCGCATGACAAACACCTTCTGTCGGTGACGGAAAAAGGAGCTCCCTTGGCTGTCTAAGCATGACAGATTTTTGTGTGATCCAAGTATGCATGACAAGCTCGCATCCTTCCAGACCCAGACATTTTTGCATTTGATATGTCGCCGGCGTGGGCGTTGTACAGGTCGCAGTGCTGCCACTTCCACTGGTCGGAACACCGCTCGCATCCGGTGTGGTGGGGAAAAATCCTTTAGCCTGGCGAAGGGGGCGGGAGTGAATTAGAATTGGTCATGCTCATGCCCATGCTCAACATATGCAGCTTATGCATCTTCAATCTCTGAAGCACGACGAGCACATCATGTGCAAGCAACTAGAATACTTTACCATGCTACCACTCGCACTCCGGTCAGGGTGAACGGGTAGTGCACCGTGTCGAGGAAATGAAATCTACCTCGGCGTGGCTCACGCACAATGCGAAACAGAAAGTAAATCTTCATGTTTATCATATTACATCTTTTTTTGTTACAAGGCTGCAAAGCTGAAAATTCTATCTTCTTCTCCGCACGAGGCCCCAATACCGGATGAATAAGATGAGACCACGTGTTTCATGTATCATACTTTGACGACTTGCTGGTTGTGAAGACGCTCTCGGTCAATTTCCGGCACGATTTCATGTCCCGGGCGTAGCACACCCCGGTCTCGCTGTTCAGCTTCCAGCCGATGGGGCAGATGTTCCGTCCGGTAGCCGCGTAGTCCTCCGCCCATCCCCCTTGCGAGGTACAGGGCCAGGAAAAGTTGCACTTCCGCTCCATCCGCCGGCGCTTGGACACGTCCGCGTCCGTCACAGCCTCGTCGTCGGCCACGGTGGAATATGAAAAAGGAGCGGGGAACAGTTGTTGTGCAGCGGTGGTCAATTGTCATTCGGATTCAACTCGGAAACGGGGACAAATAACCGTTTTGGGATGTTCACAGACACACACAGAAAGTCGTCGTTCATAAAACATGGATCTCGTCATCCTCAAACGGAATAAAAAGCCTAGCTTCTACTTCTACAACATAAACGGCAGTAGTCTAAAACACCAACAGTAACAACTGTTTTGCCTTTCGCTTTCATATGCCCCTCCAGGTGTTACTTCCATTGACCGGAAAAGACGCCATCTGGAAAATTTGAATTGGAAGAAGATTTTTGTACAACTTCGAGGAAGATGAAATGCAATGTACTAGTACTTGAGTAGATGATGAAATGCGTGCTTCACTGACACCGCTCTAGATGCGCACTGAGTTGGTACCATTCAGGGGAAATAGGAACAACAAGAGCAGCTAGTACCTCATGATGTAAATCTAATTAAATGTACCGCTTTGCAACAAGAAATTTACATTTACCTGTTTTGCCTTCCCAGTCGTTTTGTCAATATCCCAGCCCGTGGTGATCTTGTAGGTGTCGATGCAGAGCTTGGAAAGCGATCGCTTGTATTTCTCGGCGTCCGACTATGCAGGAGAAAATATCTACGCCTACCTGACTTCCTCTGTTTGCCTTCAAAAAAATTCCTTATCCTTTTGGTTTTCCATAAACAGGTTTCCAAATCCAAACTGAAGAACAAGAAGTGGCACGACGAGTGCGCATACCCCTGCTTGCAGACAGCACAGTGCACTGTAGTACGCTGCCTTGATTACATCCGTGAAAAATGCAGCTGCAGCTCGCTGTTTCTGAAGGCGAAAGATGATCAGGTGGTTCGGATTTCTCATCTGAGCATACCGGACGCGGGTCTGTCGGTCCCGGCGGGTCGACGATCCGCGTTGCGTTACTCCCCGCACCCGTGCCCGTCCCGGTTAGCCGCGCCATCAGACTCTTGTACATCTCCTTCTCCTATCAACTGTAAAAGTGTCTGGGTCTGGAAGATTCTGACACTTGTCATGCACGTTTTGCATGAGCCATGATGTCTGTGATCCATACCCTAGCAATACAGATTTTTTGAGGGCCTCTTGATGCCAATTCCGCATGACAAATGGCTTCTCAGCGTAGCAAAAATTGGATTCCCTTTGGTACTCATGCAATGCAGATTTTTTCGAATCCAAACGCAGCATCACAAGTTGCATTCTTCCAGACCCAGACACTTCTGCGTTTGATATCTCCTGGGGCGTCTTCGCACTGCCGTACGCGTCCTGCATCTTCTGGTACATGGGGGTATGAAACTCGTCAACATCAGCAAAGTATAAGTAAATAATGGTTCTCGTTCTTGTTCTTCAACATCGCAAAATCTTTTCTTGAAAGGATATCACCTCAAACTCAATGCGAGGCTAGAAATCCTTGGTGCTGTCCTTCTACTAGACCACGCAAGCATGCGAGTCTGACAGTGACAACGCCGAACCGTAGTTGGTTCATAGAACCGTAGGCGACAAAAACTCTGCAAGGTATGAACTAAAAACGATCTTTGCCAGCAGCCGAATTTCCACCATACACGTCATCCGGTGACTCCTGCCAGTCCGGGCTGTCGGTCCCTGGCGCGCCGGTTGCCCCGGATGCAGCCCCACCTGTTCCCGGCGTGAAGAGTCGTTTGCAGACGTAGGTGGAGTGAATCGTGCCGGGAATCTTTCCCCAAGTCCACCCGGACGGACAGGCGGAGCGGTAGTCCTTGGCAGCGCAGACTTGGGCTGGGGTATGGAAGCAAAATTGTAAGTGCTTCTATAGCAGTCGAGTAAAGCAGAAACATCAGCACTTGGATTGCGATAAAGCACCGTGTCATCATCCTGAGCCGCGACACGACTACAGGAATACGGATTACTATATTCATATTGGCACAACGACAACATGGAAAGTTGCGTGGTTTTGCGTTGGTGCTATGGACACACGATTCCAAATTGTCATCAAGTACAAATTGTTATTGTAAGAAGAAGAACTGTACTTTATATATAATTGTTGTTGGATCTAAGACTCCTGCGACTCCCGGCAACTAGCGTTACAATCTGCATCAATGATACGGTGGCGGCGTCGGAGTTTCGGTGTCGACAAAGGAGGCGTTGACTTTATGCGATGCAGTAGTTGCAGATCTGTGAGCCAGCCTCGAGGAATGGCGATGTGCAAAGATCCAAAGTGGCTGCGAGAAGTCGGACCCGTTGTAGCTCGGTCGGCAAACATCATCTACAGGGCGAGTTCTGCCTGCCTCCCGTGCACCCCCTCTTCCTTGCGATAGATACGCGACTGCGGTGTGGGCGTGCATGGTCAAGCTCGAATGTACTCAAACTCCACTTCTACTTCGGTGCATCACGATACAACGGGGTGCACAGCACAAAAACACTGAAAGGACCGCAGCACGGTGATGAAGCGGAATTCCCAATCCCATGAGATCATCATCTGTGGCGTGATTCATTGCAATACCATTTATTTGCAGCAACTGTTGCACATGTCTTCCATACAATTAGCCAATCAAAAAACTACCAGGTGGTGCAGATTATAATTTTTGCAAAGTAGCTATTCTGCGTATGAGACGCCACACCCACAGAAACGAACCTCGAAAAATAGAAGCTATCTTATCAAATCGCTGGGCAGTAGTACGAACGGAGGATGCGTCCACTTCATTCCTGCGATGAGGTCCTACTTACCTCATCGGAAATAAGATTCACTCAATACGAATTTCGCCGACAAC
Organism: Amoebophrya sp. A120; assembly: GCA_905178155.1. Lineage (NCBI taxonomy): Eukaryota > Dinophyceae > Syndiniales > Amoebophryaceae > Amoebophrya > Amoebophrya sp. A120. The sequence goes on along the minus strand of CAJINV010000004.1, from coordinate 4,755,161 downwards.
GAACACTGCGCAACAAACCCTCACCTAACTCTCGAGAGAATGCGACTTCGTTCACTTTCAATGCCGGTGTGTGGCTAGAAGTAGCTCATCTGCACCTCTGCATCCTGCGACATTCTGAAAGTACGCGATTCAGGTCGAGGTACCGCTAGTGCTAGAAGCCGAGACGAGGACAACAACGACGCACATGAGTCGAGCTGCTCGAGTGACACATATATAGTCATGAAGTCGACGACGATGAAGATGATGAGTTCGCAGGACCAGTCACTAACAATATCAATAAAACACTCATTGAAGCACTGACTTCTCCTGTGCCGCAATTGAAGCAAATTCATCTTCACTCCTTCTTTTGCAGGAGAGACCGATAAAACGGAACATCCACTGTGGTCTATCATGTGGCATCTTTTTCATTTTCTTCATGTTCGTTTCTTTCATAAATTGCGCAATCTTTATGCTCATCGCCGTTGCTTGAACAGGAAATCAAACCTCCGAGGGGAATAATGTTGAAGCTACACCACACGCCAAAATACAACTCCTCTGAGGCAATCATCTCCACAAAACAAATAATTTGATGTCGAATCTATATAAATAAACAATCATCTGGTGGGTGCTGAAGGTCTTGAAGATAAAGCTCGACCACGAGGGAGAGGAACATATTATAGCAAGCAATTAGAAAAATTTTAACCACATTGACATTCACAATCAGACACAAAAGACAAAAACAAAAATGGCGACAATGTAGATGAATGTAAAAACTGAAAATCATGATGTGATATTTAGTAACTCGTGTAACTCGATTAAAAAATCATCATAAATCACACTGAACCGTTTACAGTTACACAATCAATGGCAGTATATAAAAATACAGTATGTAAAATTGGTATGCACAATGTTGTCGAAACACAGAGGGCCCATGTATCTGCGAAGCTACTGAGTTGAATGCGATTTTTCAATGAAAATGAATGTAGATGTACAGGGTTTCAGAATAAAATCATGACTACCTCCTCCAGGACTGTTTCGCGAGTCAGTCTGGTTTGCTGTCCTGTGCGAGGTAGTTCTTCCGAAGAAAAAATTCAACGGTCGTTGTCTCGCGGCGGGGCGGCAGGTGATTTCACGATCGAGCTTGACTTAGCCATGTACAAAAGTAGGTACTACAATTTGTACGTACTAGTACCTACTTTTGTACTACAATTTGTAACAAGAGAAAAACAAAATTTGCTTGAAGTTGTGTCTTCATCGTTGCAACACAATTATGACAGAAATTCTTATGCTCTCAATCATTTCGGCACCGTTGTCATAATTCCGAAGGACAACTTCTCGAGGCCCGAATTTACAGTGTGGATTTCCCCCGGCCCTCGATGGAGGTAATCACAACGTAAAAAAAGCAGGCGTCTGCTCAGCTTACTCGTCGCTTTCACTTTCTCCGGCATACTCGAGTTGTTGCTCCTCCTGCTTCTTGTTCTTCTCGTACTCCGCCTTGATTGCAGCGGCTTCCCGTTCCAGATCGTTCAGTGCGACCGTTGCGGCGTTGGGGGTCACGAAACTAGCAAACCACGTGGACAATTCCACAATGTCGCCGTCGGTGATGGAACCAAGCTTGGGCTTCTCGGAGACACAACCGGATCCCGATTTGGCTTTGTCGATTTTCGGTGCGTCGTTTGCTTCTTTTCCATCGGGAGTGATGCACTTGGGCGAAACTGACAAGTGGTCAAGGCTGCGAGACAGAGTACACTTACCGCCCCCAGTAGTTCCGTGCACGGCTTGAAACTTGTAAAAACGGCAGTCGCGGTTCAGCATGCATTTGAGATGGCAAATCTCTGCCGAAATACCCGGGGCCTCTTCGATTTTTGCATCCTCCTCCGAATTTTCCTGCTGTTTTTGCGCGAGCGCCGCGCGCCTCACAGCTTCGAACTTCGCCAAGCCTCCTTCTCCGCCCGCATCCTTCAGTGCTTTGGCGGCTTCAACCCCGGCTTCGACATGTCGCGAAACACTCTTCACTGCATCCGTCGCCATTCGGCTTAGCTTCTTCGCCGTGTTGCTGTTTGCCATTTTTTTGAGCCACGCAAATGGCTTCTCGTGCATCGCCGTTGTCGTTTCGGTTTCGATGAAAGATGCGGAATCTTCCGCCTTCTCGCCATCGTCGTCGACTCCGTTCGCCTGATCCCCCGCTTCTCGGACGAGGAAGTGGAGCTCGATACCGAACATCACATTGGAGTCCTTGTCAGAGAGGACATCGCCATTGGCATTGCAGTTGTCGTTCACTTCCTTCAGGACAAGGTCACTGGGCCCTTGTCCGCGCGGACAAGCTTGATCAGCCGGGATGACATTGGGACTGATGCTTTCGAGTGCGGTTTTTAGTTTTTCCTTCTTCGTCGGTTCCTTCGGATCTGCTTTTTCCGATTCGATGGCAGCAGGGCCGGATGACGCATCAGGCTCCTGGCCACGCCGCTGCAGGAACCGTTTGCTCGTTCCGCGTCCGCCACCGCTCCCGGCTGCATCTGTAGAAAATAAAGATATTTCAAATTTCCTCTTTTTTTGGATATGTTCTTCCGGCTGCTTCGGAAACAAGACGGGCACAACATTGGCACTCTGGGCGAGACTGATGTCCTCGTGCACATCAGAAACAAATACTTATACTTAAATATACCCGCATCAGTTGCCGCTTGCGCTTTCGCGAACTTTTCGACAATGTGCTTCTTCGCCGCGCTGAATCCTTTCCCCACCGCGCTCGCCATCTTGGAAAAAAATCCCCCTTTATTTTTTGGAGGAGCTTCCACACCATCACCATCTTCCGTGTGCTTGACCGACAAGGATTCTCCCGGTCCTGCATCGCCATCGTTTCCACCTGTCGAAATTCGTTGTTTTTTTCCGCGTTGCATGTCGAGCGATTCAACCTCAGACTCATCGAACGCCTCCGCGTCACAACACTTTTGGTGGTGAACGTGGGCACAAGACTTGCGGCTTTGCGGCGCGACGACGGCGGAATAAGATCCATCATCAAGCGCTAGAAATCATTGCATCAATACCCTGATCCTTTTGAGTTTTTCGCTTTTTTGCCTTCATGATCCTTTTCATCTATGGATTAACAAGAAATGTGGGCGATGCAAAATGTATGCAAATGCGGGTCGTGGAGGTTCCGCAAAATGCATATGAAAATCAGACTGACTCTGACACTTCAGAGACAGAATTCTGAATTCACAATCACGGTGTATACATTTACATACAAACTCAAACTCATGCTGAGGCTTACTTTGCATGCAGAGGAAAAGTAGAACGTGAGTGTGTTGTGTAAACAGAACAAAGCTGCATGTGTTACTGTCTGTAATTGCTCATCCAGAGGATAATCGCGATGAAGGACGAAAAAATTAGCGTAGCAATGACACGACGAACAAAAGAAATGTTTGTCGTTTTAGGAGAAGACTCTCCAGAAGCTTTTCAGTCTTCATCTGGAGAATCTACAGGAGATGACCTTCAGAAGGTCGAAGCTTCTGAAGAATACGAGGAACCGGAAACATAAACGAGCTGCCGCATTAGAGGAAAACCTTCTGAAGGTTTTCAACCTTCTGAAGGTTGGCCAAAGTTGCGACACTTCACTGCCTTTTCTTTTCGGAAAAGTCGGAAAGTCTTCTGAAGGTCAAAAAAAAGCCCTGTTGTGATTTGCAAAGCAGTCACTTTTTACCTTCAGAAGGCTTTTTTGCTTTTTTTCCATTTTTTTTAATTCCGAAGGTCAAAAAAAAACCTACTTCCGAAGGTTAACAAAAAAACCTTCAGAAGGCTCGACCTTCAGAAGGTCAAAACGCTCCCGGGCGAAACGACCGATGCTAGGCTTGCCAAAAGAAAAAAACCTTTGCTCAATTTCTTCTGGAGGCTCCAGTGATGATTTTGGACCTTCAGAAGACCTTCAGAAGAAAAAGCTTCTGACGGCTCAGCAGCAATTTTGTCAAACCTTTTTCCTATAGTCAATAGATTACTACTAGTATGAATGAAATTCACGATCTTGCAGCACAATAGTCACGTCACGACTTGGACCAGCATTACGATTGCACCCTTATCCGAATGAAATTGATAAATCAAGGAAAACACACGACGGAAAAAGAGCGCTACCATCACGCGGGTCGTCAGAAGGGCGAAGGAAATCATCTTCATCACCTTCACCGTCATCATAATCCATGGCGAAGCTCTCAGGTTGTTGCAGTTGCTCCGCCCCTCCCGCGGGAGTCAACGCTGCGCCTGTGCATTTGTTTCGGGTGCTTTCACGCGCAATCGCAAAAGATTCGCCGATGCAATGCATCATATTTATGACAAATCGTAAATTTATAACTATATTCCTCAACATAAATCTTCAACATGATCATGTAATCATAGATTTATTTTTCTGAATCGAATTCCACTTTATTTGTCCAACACCCACGGAGCCACACGACGCAGAAGATCTGCATCTGCTCCTACTCATAGCCTCTACAACCCTTTTCCCCGCTTTCGGTATATACATTTGTTGCTATGGTTCATCAATCATGCAAGTATACATACTTAGCGCATCTGACTCCTCAGTCTCCATCTTGAAAACCGGCACTCAACAGTACGAGAGTCTCAGTTAGTCATACTCATACATGCTGCGGCGGACCATACCGAACTTTTTATTCCCCTAGTAGTTTCATACATCAACAAATATGAACTATCAGAAGATGCGAGATGAAAACGAAGAGCACGACGAAAAAACAATATGATTACCTTCGCCCTGGCCCACCGGTCGGGCGTCGTCATGTGGCAGATGGCCGTCATTGATGGTGAGTTGGTCGTGTTTCGCCGGCGGTGTTCCAAGGGCCGGAGGTCCGGGGGGAGTGCCCGACAAGTGCGTGTCATCATACCAATCTTGCAAGTGGTCATCAACAAATTGTGCTGTTTTAGTTTTTCTTTCTGTCCTCGCGATTGTTCTCAAAGCCGAATCACACTCATTCATCTTTCATTGTCAGCGCAAAAAAAAGAACTTCTGGTATTGCGGTGGTGCTGGTAGACGAGGAGGAGTGCGAGTAATATGACGTGTCGTTCTCCTACTCTTTCTGTCTTCGCGAACTTTCTCAAACTCTATTAACCACAGTCATTCATTGTCAGCGCAAAAAAAAAGAAATTCTGGCTTTGCGACACAACTAAATCAAATCCCTGCAAACACAAATAGGGCCCCAGTCAAGCCGTGGCGCCGAACGGGGACGGTCTCTTATCAAGACAATACTCAAACAACCACGTCTAAAAATTGAAAAAAAATGCGGTCAAAAACTAAGCAGACTTGTTCGCCGGCAGATCGCGATGTTCCAAACGCAATAAAACACAACAAAGAAGTTAGATCTGTGTAGCCCCCAACTGCAAGAGCGAATTACTCATGTGGGTTGAAACTGAAGACGAAAGCGGATGATTCTCTCCTTTGAAAGCAAATGAATCTAATACCTTGTTCGTGGAGGCCGTCATCAAACCAGCCATTCTGCTGATCAGGTAGTAAACCATCGATGGCAGTGCCCGGAGCAGCATGAACATGATGATCACCGGCATGCGCAAGAGTGGTACCATCGAAGGAGTCGCCAGCGGCAGTTGCACTCGCCGCAGCTCGTGCTTGTGTAGCAGCATGCTGCACAATCCCGGCAGATTGTGCAGCATGCACTGCGGAGTCCGCAGCAAGCTGCGCATAGTCTTGTGCGTTCTTGTTGGGTGCATCGCTTGCTGCTTTTGCGGCAAGCTCCTTTGCCTCCGCTTCTCGTTTTTCAGCTCCAAATATCTGCCCAACCGGACTATTCCGAATGGCAGTGTTCAAGCTTCCTCCCCTTGCAAGGGGACTGTTCCGGTCCCAAGCGTCCTTCAAAGCCCCAAAAAACGGCTTCTGCGTCGTTTTCCGCTCCTGCTCGTCGAGGAAGGCGCCTCCTGTGCCAATTTCTCGGCCGGCAACTCGGCCATCTTGTTCAGACTGAATTTCTATGCATTGCAAAAATGTCTGGATCTGGAAGATTGCAACTTGTCATGCTAAATCCGAATCATGAAAAAGCTGTGTTGCATGAGTGCCAAAAGCTGTCCCCTTTTGACCAAGTTGAGAGGCACTTTCTCACGCAGGAAAGGCATGATAGAGACCCCAGAGAGTCTGTCATGCTGGGTCTCGCATTCCAGACCTCATGGATCATGGAAAACCTGCATCACAAATCTTGCACTCTTCCAGACCCAGACATTTTTGCAGTTGATAATTTCAGAACCTTCATCGACGGCAACCGCCAGAAACCCCTTCGGCTTTTTCTTGGCTGTTTATGAAAAAGAAGCAATGTGACACTCTTCCAACTTGTCTCGTAAATTCAAATGCATCAAATTCTCATCGATACAATAATACGGTTTTCTATATCGCGCTTTCTTTGTTGCAAACGAAGCAAGAGAAGTTCTCAGTGTACGCTTATCGAGAGAAGTTCTCACCACAGATCAAATAAGAGTGGAGGCAGCTTTTATCATTATGGATTATCATGAGCAATTGCAATCATCATCATGTGGTTGTGGCTCATTCGACGTACCAAGGGATGCAAAAAGTGTCTTCGCTTCATAGTGCCAGTACACCGTTTTCGCCGGCAACCGCAGCCGCGACAAAGAGCGTACGCCGCAGCGCACCTCCGGTGCTGATTCCGGTCGCCATGGTCATCGACTTGTTCTTGTTGATGACAGGCCTTCAACACGTGCCGTCGTTTTTTGTTGAAGTTCGTTGTTCAGAGTAGTACTGAAGTCAACGACGTACTAGCCGTTGACTTCGTGGTGTACAGACCGCTCACGATGTCCGATCGTTGTGTTAGCTCTCGGAGTGGGAGTCCTCGTCCAGTCGATCTTCGTTTCGTCTCCTGGTCGTAGTCCTGATGATGAGAAATGCGCGCTTTCTTGAAAGACCACGTTGTTTTCGGTTGTCCTCGTTCTTCTGGTGTTAGCCTGACCGCAACTACCCCTTCCTGCAGTCAAAAACCCAATGTGATTTGTCAAGTTGTGTCTTGGTGGAGTTCTTGTACAACAAATTTTCGGTGTAAAGTAGTAATAACAAATTTTCCGTGTTGAGTAGACGAGTTCTTGCAACTGATAAAAGTAGAAATTCGTAAATTTTAGATTTTTGTGAGAATGCGTTTTCGTTCGTTTTTGTAGCAGGTAAGTGTGTGCGTCGTCGAAAAGGAATTGGAAAATTCAGTTTGATTTACGTGTCGAGTCCGGTTCTCCTCGTCCTCGTGGAAAGAGGAAGAAAAGCGAGGGCCTCGCAAATCTTCCGCTAGAAATAACTCAAACACAAAGTAAACCACTGTGCGGGGAAATCAGAGGGATTGCAAAATGGATTCGAAGTAGGAGCACCATGCCGAGATGACAACGTAGCCGTCGATGCAGCTATGTCACAGAGAAGGAAGTCAAGTACGAGTGGCACTTCTTAACATCAGGAACGAAGAAGGTAGAACCGATGTTTTTTCCAGTTGCGCTCCGTCAAACCGAACGGTTGGTTTTTCAACGAGTAAGCCGACGAGAGCGAATTCGATGGGCAATACGAATACCCATGTAGAAGTCCATGCATCTTTATCTTTTGATATCTAAAAACCGAGTCAAGCACGCTTGACCGGTACAAATTTGAACGCTGAACCGATTAAACTCCGTGCAGAGGACGAGAAACCGACAATCGAAATGCTATCGTTTTATTTTCGGTAGCTGGAGTTATGATACGACTCAAATTCAGACCGACGCATACGTTTACGTTATCACTCGTACATGATGTGCATCAATGGACTGAAACAATTCAACCAATTCACCATGGGGTGCAATTGATAATGGCTTCAGGAGGACATAGTACAAGTACCCTCTTCAAGAGGAACAGCAGCAAGCTCAATATACCAAAAACAACGACCGTGCCGCGCCGTCGCTTTCTACAATGCTCAACCGTTCAACGCTATTAATACTTTTTTTTGAAAAAACGTGTGACCTGACGAGCTCGAAGCAGTTGACTTGGCGATTCATCGAGGAAGGTTGATGCAGTACTTGCGTAGTCTAGTACTCTCTCTTATTCGCACGAGTAGAACTACTCGCGCGTCTGTAAGTATCTGTCTGTGGCCCTTCCAGAGGGTATCACTGCTTATTTTCGAACGTATCTGTAACTGTAACACAACATTTCTTCGTTCAGTTGATCATTGATGGCATTGGCATTCGCATGTCTGTGGCGCATCGTGATTGTTGACATTGACAGCACACTTTAGCTTTGCAATATTGCCCGCGTGTGCTGAGCGGAGAACGAGCAGTAATTCAAGCTCAAGAAGGTGAGGAGTGGGAATACATGCAGTTCGCGTGGCGCAATTCAATTCACGTTCACTAATTGTGGATATTTTTTTTTTGCTTCTAATTTTACGTGAGAAAAAGCTGAGTTCTCTGCTGCAGCTCATCTCTTCTGAAAACGAAAAACAGAGTCAGCAAGAACTTCACATCACCCCCGCAGACCAATTTTTCCTGTCGCGGGTCGGTACTCCAGGGTTTCGCACTGTTCGGCTATGCAGTGGTAAAACCGTTTTTTTAAACTCGCAACAAGCTTTGTGCAGTGAAGGTGCCTGAGTTTGCGTTTTCTCCGATGAAAATTCTGTGAATACAAGTTGTTCAAGTTCAACATGGTACTAGTGATGTTGAAATCAGACATTTGTTCGCGCAGTGCTATCGGTGGAACGGTGCCTGCTCTTCTTGTTGAAAAGAATCATGTTCGTCATGCTGCACGACATATCACATGACACAGCCTGCTTCGTTGCGTTTAAGACCGGTTTTTCCTATTTCCTATCCGCCGTTTTTCCACGATCGGCATCGGTGCCGAAAGGTGCCGCGTGACCCCCGGAGGTGGTAAAGGGATTCACCCTGCGCTTACTCGGCTTGACCGCGGCGTCGTCGCCCGGCGTCTCGCCCGGATCGTCGTGCCAGGTGATTATGTCGGCTGTGAAATGATTTTCATTTTCTGATTGACGTTTGAAATCTTTTTTTCTGCTAGACTGAAGTGAAATACGTCGTGAATTATGGTTGACGATATTCATCTTATCCGCATGATTTTCGCACTGAAAGCAGAATCAAATAAGTAGTGGGCTAATAGAAGCACAGATCGCAGCAGAAGTCTCGCTACCTAATCTCTCATGCTGGTGGCCCATAGCCGCAAGCTTGACGGGCATGCCCTGGTCGCCGCGCCATGCGATGATGTCTCCGGCGTTTCGATTTGCGATGGCGTCCGGGACAAAAGTCTTCGCGACTGACAATGAGTTGCAAGGGATTTGAAGTAGCTGTAGCTCGTAGCAGCTGCTGCAGTTTCATAGAAGTAGGGTTCGCATGATCATATTACGATCTACCTATCATTACACGCAAATCTAGTTGTACCTCTGAACGCGGCGCCAGGGCTGAGAACCCCGGTCTGCTCCCCGTCCGCGTCGACTGCGTCCGCACCGCCGCTCTCGAGAAACGCGCGATCCACTGCCCGCGCCCCGCCGGAAGAGGTCGCCGTCGGCGCACCGCCGCCGCGCGTTGTGAATTCCGTCGCGTAGGGGGTTGGCAGGGCGTTCTTGCCACTTGGCACGCTGGGGCCGGAGGAGGGTGCGGCCGCGCTGGTGCCCGTGTAGGTTGGTAGAAGGAGCTGTTGGTTCTGGCGCTGGGTGACGGCGAGAAAGTCCGATACCTTCGCGGAGTTGTCCGCCTCTTGCTGCCGGATGAGGTATGGAGCAGAGAAGTTGTGTTAGTTTGGTAAGCGATTTCATCTACTTCCCGTATTGCATTTTGGCAACGAAGACATTCGCAAGATTTGATGAAGGAATGTTTATATAAATTCACATTCCTGGCGCAATTCACCCAACGAGCGAAAGCGCGCGGAAACGATGATAATCGAAGGCAGTGCTGACGCGCGCTGCAGTCCTCGTCGCGGGACGCCCTGCGACGGTCACACTGGCGAGCAAGAAGAGAACCCGGCCGGCACAGCGAGCTACAAGTAGCAAGCCGCGCGAGCCAAGCTCTCAAACCCCACAGAGCCACGCCCCGGACGTGAAGGTGGGCCAAGCCGTGGAACACGACATGGCCCACCGAACATCTTCCCCAAATGTGACTCAACGGGGCGGCCTGGCTCTGTCGGTGCAGAGATCCAGGCGCGCGGGGCTGTGTTGTAGCTAGGTAGCGAGCACGTGGGAAACGCGCCGGGGTAGGGCACCGCCGTGGAGCCCGGAACCCGGGCGACGCAGCGGGGTCTTGCTCCCAATCGTGACTAAGTTCCGGGAAGTTCCCGCGGGTATGTGATCTAGCGGACGCAGCACATCGCGCTGCGACCTGTCTGAGACGCCAGGATTGGCGCTCCAAATGTAAAAAGGCAAATCAAGCGTCCCCAGGTACGCTGGATGAATCGAACGACTCTGGCTCGTGGAGCAGCAGAGAAATCCGAAACAGGAGAAGGACCTGCTAAAACTGCACCACAGCTCCTCGCCCCCACACCAACCACTGAACCCCTCGACTGCGCTAATCACCTGCAGGCAATCAACGCCGGCGGACCGACGTCGAGGGGCGAAGGACGGAGCAACGACGCCGATAGGCTAACGCGCTCAGCTCTCCTTCCAAGTCAGCACCCCTGATACCAAAGCACAAGCGACTCAGAGACATCCACATCGTGGACAAAACCAAGCGCCGGCGCAATGGCTACGACAAGGTATTTGCAAACCCCGAAGAGATGCAGCAACAATGTCGTGGACGCCCAACCCCGACCCAGCACCCGCAGGCGACATCATCGACGTCGCATGTGGTGCACACCAACGAATACTTGCAGCCTAGCCATGCGACTCAACAACATAACCGCCGCGCCTTCGGGGCTGTGCCTGTGGAGTTGCGCGTCCAGGTGCTGGGAGGTGTGGTGGGGAGAACGAAGCCTTCATCTCACCGGCACAGCCATCGGCTGTGCCGGCGTCTGTGCAACAGCAAGTCGCTTAGTAATAGTCAGCCCATCGGGCGCCCCCCTGCCATCGGCGAGGGGGGTATGCGGGCGCGGGGTGCCCCTTGTTCGTGGGTGTTTGTCAGCGTTAGCGTGATGCTGTGCGTGTACAGTGTGTTACTCTGGCCCCGGCCAGTGACAACGTCACTGACCTCGCGGGCATCGCCCTAAATGGATACCAGTAGCCTTGGCCTTCGGTGGGGCTCTTCAGTAGGGGATTCCTGTCAAAGTGAAGCGCGGCGCCCCTGCTCGCGCGGCTTCATCAATGACAGGCGAGCGGCCCGCGTCCGTTTGGACGTCTGGTGGTGGTGCTACATTGCGCCTTACGATGCTAAGCGCAAAAGCACGAACCGCCCGCGACACACAGAGCGGCAGGCCACAGCTGTAATCAGCTGTGCTGTTGACCGTTGCGTGTTGCCGAATAAAGCGGCGCCAGCCATAGGCTAAGCTGCCGCCGGACGTATGCCTTTTTCGGCGTGAAGAGGCGCAGGCACTGCATCGCAGCGGCTGCACCTCTCCACTCCCCGAGCAGTGGGACTCGCGAGAACCGCGAGCCGTCATCGACTTCTTCAAACCACCACCCGAAGATAGCCTGAAAAACAGCTGAAGCACGCGAACTCTTTGCACTGTAAGAGCCGCGCATCGGCCATCTTCCCACCAAGACATCCTCCCCGGTCAGAAGGATATCCCAGCGCCCGGCTGAGCCGGGCTACATGCACGCGGCAGTGTGCACGCCGTCTACTATGTCCTGCTCATGGCTTGAGCAGTTCAATGGCGACGGAACCGCCGGAGCTCTTTCCTTGTCGTACATCGCAATGATCCACGCTAAGGATCGGCGATGCCGGAAACGACAAGGCGGAACTGCGAAGCAGAACCAGAGCGAAGGCCTGAAGCGTACAAGTACGCCTCGCTTTCTCATCGAGACACTCCTCCGTAAACTATCCACTCTCCGAGAACCGAAGAGCTGAAAAAACGCCGAGTCCAGGCAAGCCCGGACGAAGCGGAGATTCTAGATAGAGGACAGAGAACCAGCGGAAGCTGGTCGACATCGGGCAGCCAGCCCGACGTCGGAGTGTGCAACCCTCTTGCTTGATCATGTAAATTGATATAACTGCTACGCACGACATA